>CM042315.1:13758147-13785647 GCA_023566125.1 Zingel zingel
AATCCCCAGATGCTATTTGTGTTTCACAACCAACTTTTGAACACAACCATTAGAAGCCGTGAAGAGTGGAGGAGGCGGACAAGATTGAAATAAAGAGACAGAGAGGAAAAGTGAGGCTGAAAGAGAAAAATGAGAGACAAAGAAACGTAAATTAGAAATTCAGGAAAGAAAAGGAGCAGAAAGAGGGAAGAAAGAAAAGAAAACAGAGTTACAGAGAAAGTGCAAAGGAAGAAACTCTTCAAAAAAGAAAGAAAAGAGAAAGTGAGAAAGACAGAGCACAAATAAAGAGAGAAAAGACGAAGACAAAGACATGGAGAGAGTAAAGAAAGCCAAAGTAGAGAGCAAGCGATGTGCTGCCACTGAGTGAAATGCCACCCGTCCTGTCACATATCTCTACAATATTAATTACACTGTGCAACGCTTCTGAATAATGGAACAGCCCTATTTAACCAGCCTGAATAATTTAGCAGCTGCTTGGCCTAGTGTATATAACAGGATCGATAAGCATCGAGTACAGGTAATGAAATTCCAAAGGGAACCTCAAGGAGGAAAGTTGTGTTCACCTGTACTCCTTTAGAGCCCATCCAGACGAGCTGGGTGTGTCTGTGTTAATGTGTGTGTGTGTGTGTGTGTGTGTGTGTGTGTGTGTGTGTGTGTGTGTGTGTGTGTGTGTGTGTGTGTGTGTGTGTGTGTGCATTCTTTTGTGTTTATCTACTGCATTATATGTACTTAAGAATAGTGTCCTTTAAGAAGCCGTGTGTGTGATTGTGGGTTAGCTTGCACTCACATTTCTATTTATGCAAATGTATTAGACCTCCAAGGCAAAGCCCTTTGTGTGTTTGTAATTCTTAAATAGGTTGTAAAAATGTAAAATGTATTGCCTACCTAAACCATAAGACGTCAGTGTCTGTGTTGTCGTTTCCAAAGGTCTCCGTTTCTGCCCATCCAGACTACAACGCAACCCTGGAGTTTTCAAACTTATACGGGTTAGATGGGGAATGACATACATCAAATAGCCGCAGGTCAGAGTCGAAACTGTGGCTGCTGCGTCGAACTGAGATGTTTCTCTAACCCTTACCAACTTTTAGGCTACGATAAATTAATTAGCAATGGAATTGAATTAAATAGTCCATATAAAGTTAAATCCAAGATAGTGCAAGACATATTCCTTTCTTTCTACATGTGCTGCTGTATAGCTCCATTGTTGCAGAGTGGCATTCCAGTCAGTAAGGGCAATAGATGAATGGATGTTCGGAGGATTAGATATATAGCGTGGCAAAATCGGTGCCCATTCTTTCAAACAGAACCCCCTCATCACATGTAGCCCGTGATGAATGAACATGGGTGTTGTTCCCCTGGCTCCAGCTGGCCTGCATCAACAAGGTTTAGCCTTTAGCCACGGAAGGCTTGTATCATGTAGACTCTACCGACCGTTTTGTTGTCATTACTTACAATTCCTCATGGGGGAGACAGAAACTACGCACTATAGTTTTAAATATGTTAAATCTTTTCGGATTAGAAGTTGATAGAAAAAGAAATAGTTGCAAATGTCCTGTCAACCGTTAATAATGGCAGTTAATACTTTATGAGGTTTAAATGGCACAAATGTCAAAGGTTGTTGCTTAACTTGAACATACGTGCACAGTACGCTGTTCTTTTACCAGGACATATACTACACACGCATTAGTGCATACGTAACATACATTAATATTCAACAAATGTTGCTTTACAGATTCATGGATACAGTACAGATATATTTAGATACAAATACTACAAATACAATAAAAACACAACCACATTCATTTTGTAAATGCAAGCATACAGGCACAGAGACACTAAAATGTTCTCAGCAGAGGAGTGAGTGGCATGTAAGATGTTCTATTTAAGATTAAACATTCAGAAAGGCCAGTCCCTGTGAGGGAAGTCTGCTCTCCTGGAATAAGGTTGAAGCAATAATGGCATTGTCCTTCCAGTGAACGTATTTTTGGGTTCACATTGTGTGTCTGCGTGTGTCCCTCAGGTAATATAGCCCTGTGCACGCATTCCTATGTGTGAATAACTGTATGCAAATATCTTGAAAGGAGTGTGTATATATGTGTGTGTGTGTGTGTGTGTGTGTGTGTGTGTGTGTGTGTGTGTGTGTGTGTGTGTGTGTGTGTGTGTGTGTGTGTGTGTGTGTGTGTGCGTGCATTTGTGCATGCGTGCGTGTGTAGGAAGGTGTTTTGGCTGTAGGCACGGCAACCGTCTTCTCAATTAATCAGCCCTGCCATCCTCCCCTCCCTGGGAAATGGATGTAAGCAAAACGTTAAATGACTTAATTCATAAATAAATCACACAGTAAATAATAGGTGTTTGTGTTGCCCGTGACAGTAGACAAGGCTGTGTGTAAGCCAAGGGAGGGAGAAAATTTACTCTCATGCGCTGCACATGCCGGATGAGGCAAGACCGCTGAAGACAATAAATATGGATTACTCGCGGCTGGTAGTGAATACAACAGGTACAAAAAGCTAAGAACGGGGAAGAAATATAGAAAAAGTAGCAGAAGTGAGTGGGAAGGAGGCAGGGTAGGATGCTGTAAGAGGAGACATGTGGGAATCATGAAAGAGCAAAAAGGACATGAAGGAAACAAGAAGGTGTGTGGATGCAGAAGGAGAGAAAGTAGGAAGATAGTAGAAATAATGAGGTATGGCGGAGATGGAGAAAAAAACACAATGTACACAATGGGAGCTTAGCATAGAACTGCACCCAAGCCGAGAAGCAGCCTTTTTCATTCATCCAGGACAAACAGGACTTTGGGCTGTTTTTTGTTTATTGTTTAAGGCACCGCGTGTGGCGTTTTGTTTCCCGTAGTGTTCCTAATCACAACTGTCCCGTTATTGTCGCGCGTCCCCAGCGGCCGTCTCCTGGCGTGTGAGGCGTCCTTTCCCTGTAGTGTTTTTCCTAAACCCAACCTCCGCCATCCCGTTATTGTCGCGCGTTCCCCGCGGCCGTCTCCCGGCGTGTGAGGCGTCCTTTCCCCGTAGTCGCGTCCCCAGCGGCCGCCTCGCGGCTGACTCCTGGCATATGAGGCGACCTTTTCGTCCGTCTCCCGGTGTGTATGAGGCGTCCTTTTCGGCCGTCTCCTGGCGTGTGAGGCATCTTTTGCCCGTAGTCGCAGCCGCCTCACAGCCGCCTCCCGGCATATGAGGCGTCCTTTTCGGCTGTCTCCCGGCGTGTGAGGCATCCTTTCCCCGTAGGGTATTTTGTGCTGGCCACCACGAAAAAAACGAGAAAAACGTCCCCGTGAACACGTATCAATAGATTAAAAATAACGTGACATTTACACGAACTGCCGTGAGACCGGGTTATTACTTTATAAACACATACTCAGAACACATGCTTAACACGCCATGAAATGATTAAATATTAACACGCAAAGAGAAAGGGAAAGAGATCATCACATGCACCCACAATCTACTTACTCAAGCAAATATATTCTAGTTTGCCATGAATCCTTACGGCCACTGAGCCATAGCCTATAGAGTTATTACACTTCCACATCCTCTCACTCGCTCTCTCTGTTACAGTTTCTCTGGGTCTCTCTTTCTCACTCTCCCATAATCAGCTCATTTTCAAGCTGGATTTCTCTCCCGACTCATCTGGATAACAAAGCATTCACTGAGGTCATTGTTTCTCAATGAATGGTCATTACTTTTGGGATAAAATGCACTTCTGAGAACTGCTTGGAGCTGAGACAACCTTGTCTATTAGCTGACTGCCTTTTGTAGCCATTTAAATTGGTCAAGGTAGAATTCAAATGCAAAGTGATTACTCCTAATGACTAAAAAGCCATCATGTAGTAATATGCTTTACTATGCCAAATTATGTATGATAATTTCCTTTTGAGTATTGGCATCAATATGCAACAAGAATATTGGAATGTAAATATATTGCACACAAAAGGGAAATGCGCCATGTGTCACAATACATGAAATACAATATTGCAGTTTCACAAGTGTAAATGATATGAATAAGAATAGATGCATCCTTTATTTTCCTTTATTTTCTTGTCTACGAGGAATGATAGATGTACTGTCAGGTTTGTCAGGTTTCTATTTGGTCCAACCTTCCACTCGCAATCCCGCAGGCTTTTTAAACGGACATAACCAGATACCTTCAAAATGTAATTCTGCATAACAACCTGTGAAATCTGTTGAAATCCTCAGATGCATTTTAAATTCTTGATGTAACACTTTTGTGTCCTGCTGTTTGTTTGTGCAAGTAAGCACCAACTGAATCAATGTTCTTACAAACAGAGATCATGTGGCTTAAACTACACTATGTAGCTCTCTACAGATACCACCAGTGTCATCTTCAGTTCATTTGTGGCTAGACAGATGTTCAATACCTAACTGTAGCTGAGAAACTTGTATTTTGAGTTCAATCATTTACACACAAACACATACACGTACACACATGCACGTGTCTTCAAATATCCCTCCCTATCCCCCTGAGGGGCCTGCCTTTTCCCAATGACATTCTTTTTTATTAGTGCACTTGGCATCTGCTTAAGTCCCATTTGGAGTGTTAATTAGCTGAGCTGCTCTGCTCCGGCTGTCTATACGCTGAATAAGGTCAAGACAACAATGACAAGACCATCAGGTTTCTTCAAGAGCAACTGACAAGTTTACCGACTGTGACAATACAAGCCCTTTTTCCCGTGGGGCAAGTCAATTTCTTTTGATTCTAACATGAATTGCAGCAGAAAAAAGAGGTGACCTGCACAAATGTGATTGAATTCAGCCAGTAATCTGAGTAATGCTCTAACAAGACTGTCCTTACCAGAACAATGGCTGCTTTGGACGCTTGTTCAAACTCTTAAAGCTCCTGTTTATGTTTCCTGATAAGCAACCTCTTGCTACCTTCAGATGTCTTCTCTCAGCAGCAAAGGCCAAAGTGTTAGTTCTACAGTATTAGGCTGTGTTCATGAACTGGGCTTTATATATCTGATTCCTGTGGCTAAACAGCAAAAGTGCCCAAAAGGCATGTTTTCTTAGTTCATGAAAAGTTGACATTCTGGAGATACATGGTTTGATCGAGACAACAACTGTATAGATGGCATTGCCTTATATCAAGATGTTTCTAGTGCACTTAAAATGGAGTTTATTTTTTTTTCATTGATAAAAAGCACAAGTGTCTTGTTTTGGTGTCATCTCTTTCAGAATAAAAGAGTCACACAAAACATTTTGCACAGCTGTTTAAACCTACTGGGAAAAAGTGGTGTAGAGGAGGCAAAGATACCATCCCCCTGCCCCCCAGTAGCCTCAAAAGCAACACAGCTCTACAATACCTACTTCTTTAGACTGGATAAGCTCATTGTTGTGTTAATTTAGTATTGCTCTCTTCACCTGTACATACTGATTGCAACAGTCCCAGGTGTTTTCTGTGGGAGTTGTCAAAGGAATTCTGAAAACTTGAAATCGCTGTTTGAACAAGGCAAAGTAGAGGAAAGTTGTTATGCCAAAAGTGTAAATTATATACAGTAGATGAGTATCCAAGGGTCAACAAAATCTATTGACATCCTCTTTACTTTTTTGCCACATCTGTTTCAGTCTTCTCTTTTAACAGCGGCCTCCGTTGCCGTGGTAATTAACAAGACGTGAATATCAAAGTCACAGAGACAAGAGGCTTATGACTTTCACACAGAGAGCTCACTCAACTGACAAATGGATGAATTAAAGCTTGGGCTTACTTTTACCCCGAAAGCCGTGATTGTATTATTCCCCCTAATTCCAGGCAAACAAAGGCTTCTCACCAACACTCAATTCTACTTATAGTAGTATTCTCAAACAACTTATATTATTATAATGAGTGTGTATGAGTGTGTGTGTGTGTGTGTGTGTGTGTGTGTGTGTGTGTGTGTGTGTGTGTGTGTGTGTGTGTGTGTGTGTGTGTGTGTGAGACAAATTTGAGTTCAGAATAATAACTAATTGTATTTTTAAATAGATGTGATTCAGGCCGATCCTTTCTCTTTAACAGACTAATTGCCCAGAGTTAGGTGAGAAGATCAATACCAACCAGTCGGTTAGCATAGCTTAGCATAAAGACCGCAAACAGGAGGATACAACTAGCCTGGCTCTTAATCCATACAAAAACCACAGTGCCACGGCCAGGTTAGCTGTTTCCCCCTGTTTCCTGTATTTATGCTATGCTAAGCTTTATGCTAGGCTGCAGGCTGTAGCTTAATATTTATACAGACATGTATACATAGGGTATCAGTCTTCTCATCTAACTCAGAACAATCAAATTGTCTCAATCAAGTGTATTTCGCAATATGTTAAACCATTTCTTTAAGGTTATTTTTATAATAACACAGTGTCAAATTACAGTGTGAAAACAATGTCACAATGTGAAAGGGGTCGCTCGTATGAACCTACAGAGAATTATCACCTAAATCTATTAGCTGCCCTCTGCTTTATAGAGCATTATAGTGAGTTTCAGCTCATTGTTTAGATGTCCGGCTGCAACTTTACTGTTTTGGTTCACTCATAGCATTGTTTTAAGCAGGCAACTATTTTCAAATCTCAATGTATACTAACTGCTTAGCACCAAACAGACACAGTTAGGGACTAGCTTGTGAACACAGTGGAGCATTTGGCAGCTAAAGAGCCAAATATTCCCCTTTGGAATTGGTGGAGAACAAAAATAGAGCTAAAAGAAAATTAATTTTGGACTCACATTTGCCAGGTGGCACAAACACAACTCCAAATGAATGATCATGTTGCTCTGTATGCTGGATGTTTAAATAAGCAACTGATAACAGGTTCGCCATATAAACTTAAACGCAATATAAACTTAAAAGGTGTTTATGTGTCAATGTTGTTGTTTTTTCTACTGCCCCCAAGTAACCAAGATAAAGAAGAAGAGTTGTTGCAGGTTTACGTAATATCTATTTAGGGCAATGTATATATGGGATGTAAGAAGGGTGCTGAAGATCGATGGTGTTTTAAGCCTCCAACGTCGACTTCAAGGCAGCGCTATAACCGTTGACTTCAAGGCACCTAACCCTAACCATAACCATTGCCTAATCCTAGTGCTTTGCCTGGAAGGAAACGTTGGGGGCAAAAAACACCGATAAACGGTGCTGAAGGATATGTACAAAATATGGGTATGAGTTTGTACTGTATGTATGCTTGTGCATGTGTGTATATTAGGTTTTGGTTTTACTCCTTTTGGCTTTGCTGAGTGTATAAGCAGAGCACACCGATGAATAATGAGGCTATTACAACCACGGCAGACTAGAGAGCACTGCCTGCTCTCGTCCTGCTTCAGTCAATATGTGCGATGGACCCTCGCTCTATATTTTCTTTCTATGAAACACTCCTGCTGGAGCATCACGGCGTAATTCAATATTCAGTTTATGAAATGAGTCCTGTGGAGAATTGGTGTGTGTGTGTGTGTGTGTGTGCGTGCGTGCGTGCGTGCGTGCGTGCGTGCGTGTGCCGTGCGTGGGTGTGTGCATGTGTGCGTGTGTGTGTGTGTGTGTGCGCGTGTGCATGTGTGTGTGGGTGCGTGCGTACGTGTGCCGTGCGTGTGTGTGTGCGTGTGCGCGTGTGTGGTGTGTGTGTGTGTGTGTGGGTGTGTGTGCGTGTGGGTGTGTGTGCGTGTGGGTGTGTGTGTGTATGTGCCTTTGTGAGAGCATTTTATTGACCGTCCTATATGCTGAAAGCAATTTACTTCAAATTAACTCACAGATACACACCTCCCTTTTCCTGAATACTATTTGTAACCTCGTCCCATAATTTAAAATATCTTCTCCCCTCTGGACGACCAGAAACAATGCCCAGGCTAAGTCATTTTCTGAAATACAACCATCTGTGAGCATGTACAGCCCTTTGGCATTCAAAGTAATATATGATCCTACTTTTGGCCACTTAATACACACATACACTACTGTCATCAGAGTCAAATAAAATCAGGCATTGCCCTTTGTAGTCCTTCATCAGGATCATTGAGAAAGCTGCAGGATTACAGTACCATCAACTCCCCACCGTTCGGATAACATTTCTGCCAAATGCCACACGTGCCAATAAGGAAAAGAACAGATAATTAGCATCTCTTTGCGAGTCTGTGCATGTGTGAGAGGCAGAAAGAGAAATAGAATAAAATAAAATACAATACAATAGAGCTCTTGGTCTGCTGCATACTTCATAACAGGTAAAGCATCTTTTTTTCCCCCAACCCTTCAGAGTTAAACAGTTATTAGCATACTATTTTTTTTAAACTAGATACAGAAAGGTAATGTGTGTACTTTTTGGCTAAATCATTAAAAGCTTTTTTCAAGTATGAAGTGAAAAAGTATAAGAGTGTCAAAAAAGGTTTTAAAAGGATAGAACTTTTACTGTTGTCTGAGGAATGTTTTATTGTGAAGACATAGTTTCAGAAGTCATATAAATATAACAGGGGGAAGAGGTTTTCCTGTGAGACACAATACAAAAACTTCATATCTTTAAAAGGTGTGAAGTGTAATGGTCTGGACCATTAATATATAACATAATTATAATTGACTGAATTTTCTGACAGTTTTTCTTATTATCAGAAATGTTGTGAAAATGTGTCCAAGGGAAAAACAAGTCCTTTAAAATCCTTCCTTGACGTGTGCTGAATTGTATTTAAAGCCTGAGACACACTAAGCTGATAATCGGCCGTTGGACGGTCTGGCGAGGTCAGTGACACGAGTCTGTTCGGTGTGTTCTGTACCGTCGTCCGTTCGAGGGGCCGTCGTCCTTCATTTTGGCCGATTTGAAATGTTGAATCGGAAGGCGGGCACTGACGGCAGTCGGACTCAAATGACCAATCTGATTGGTAGAGTGCTAACCCAGAAACAAGGAGCGGAAGGAGCGTGACTAGAGTCTCTCAAAATCTGAAGAAAATCTTTTAAACTGACCTTTGTCGATCTAAAATGAAGACAGATTCAGCAACTGTATGGCCTATTTCTCGCTTAAAATGTTTTCAGAAACACATTTCGATGAACTATTTTAGTAAAATATGAGATCGTATCTTGAACAAGCCGCCATGTCTGGCTTTGAATTTCCGGAGAAACCAGACCCACGTGACGCGTTCGTCCAATCAGCTGCCGGTTTTCATTTTTGGGCGACAATACAGATTAGCGCCACCTGCTGTTATGGAGACGTATTACGTCTCGTCGCTTTGGTGTGTTCCAAAGCACTTTTTTGACCAACTCGGGGAGACTGATCAGTCCAACTGCCTTTTCTGCCAAGGGTCGGCCGTCTGGTTGGTGTGTCACGACCTTAAAACAGCCAGCCAGGAAGACAGCACATCTCCTCCTGACCTTGTCACCTCCTGCAGCTTCTGATAATGGCTGCTATGTGATCAGTTCCCCTGTGTAAAGACATCTTTGCACCTCCCCAGTGGTTGGCTTTACATCTGTCCCAGTTCAGCTCTGAGCAGTGTGAGAAGACAGTGAAAAGAAAATCTACCCTCAAAGACAATTTACTGTGACCGACAGTTGGAGTTTCATAGGTGGGCTTCTTGACTTTTCTTTGTCTCTTCATTGTCCTTGGTTTTATAACCGCTGATATTCTTTTCTTTATTTCAAACTGCTGTTACTGACGCAAGGAGTATGTTGTGTGAGCTCCCTCATTAAATCCTAAAGTCCCAAACCACAGCCACACAAGTGAAGAACGGAGGTAAAAATGTTGCCTCTTCATTCTTCCCTCTGGGCCCTATGACCTATTGTTTACATCCCAAGTGTGATTTGTAACTGTCTAAAATGTAATGAAGTCTGTTCCCATGCACAGCTAAACTCAAATTAACAATCATATTGATCACTCAGCATGTGTAATGAGGCGACAGGTCGAGAGAGATGATTCACCCACCCTGAGAGAAGATGGGAGAAACATACATGTATATTCATGCCCATGTGTGTTTCTGTTTGTGCAAATGCAGCTGTGAGTAATCAGGTCTTAAAGCAATGACTGACGTTACACAGATTACACAGAAGGAATACATATACAGTAGGAAGCTACAGTAAGTGGTGAGCAAGTTCAATTTTTAATAGGGATCAGATATCAGATATTAACCAGAGATGGAAGGCGTCTGCACATTGATTATTACTCTAATTACAGGCAGAAACACAGAGATAATAAGTGTATAAGGAAGGCAAAAGAGAGGGCGAAAGAGATGTAAAATAAACACACGTGTATACACACACACAGACACGCTGTGCTTGCTTTGTTTATCTTTCTCAATTGACTGATGTCCACACACACAATAAAGGACTTCATTGAAAATCACTTGTAAAGCTCAAGGACAACAGCTAAATCAAAAAGTTAACCCGGGCATGCTCACAAACATCTGAACGGGTAGTATCTGCTCTAAAACCTAGGCAAAGCACATTCATCAACACTCTGGCAGGAAGCCGAGACCGCGGTGAAGCCCATTTATATTGCATCAACAATTTTCAATTCAATTTGGCACCATAAAGAACAAATTTTCTTGGGCATAGATTCAAAACCTTCACTGCCAAACAAAAAGCAGCAATTAGAGAAATGGGCATCTTAAAGGAAGATGAAAGTGCATGAAATCCCCCGGTTACCAATTACAGCATTCATATCTCCTACGGGTGAAGTGTTCTCAGTCTGGTCAGGCCATTTAATAACTCATAACATAAAGAATAGAAAAATGTGTGTTTCTTTATGTAAACCCTTACCATAATGTCTTATATATATCAAATTTAATTTTACTCAAATTATTTTCGGTTGCTCTTTAAACACATAATTAAGGCTATAATCTATGTTCAACTCTCAGTCAAGTTTCTTTTTTTTTTTAGATTATTACCTCCACCAAGGAGGTTATGTTTGGGGTTCAGTTTGTTCATTTGTTTGTTTTTTCTGCCATCAGGATTACGGAAAAAGTACTAGCTCGATGTTCATGAAACTTGGTAAAAGGGTGTAGCATGGGCCAAGTAAGAACCCATTACATTTTGGAGCAGATCCGAATCACGGTGCAAATGCATTCATTATTTTTCACTTCCGTTAACATTGTGAGATAGGGTGTTTGTGCTGCACTCATGTGTTGGATGTCTGTGCTCTCCAAGCGCTCCCTGCGTTTTCTCTCCTTTTTGCTCCAAATCATAAGTTTTTTATGTTTACATAATACGACTGAACATAGTCTTTTGTATAATATTCATGTATGTTGGTGCCTGTAAAATCTGTTCAAATCTAGTATGAACCAATTCTGAATTTCTAATATTTGTAAAGACAAAATAAAAGTATATTTGGTATACCTTTGCATAGAAACAAAAGAATAGAAAATCAAAGTTCATCAGGTGGGACAACCACACAAAAATGCTAATACTCTATACATTTAGGTCTGATTATTAAAGTATGATTATTATGTTAAGTTTTTATTGGGTTGCCAATTAACAACGTTACAATGTCACATATGACAACAATGTTATCATATGTGAATTCATTTTCCTTATAAAGATAGAATAATAGTGTTAGTGTTGTTTTTTGCTAGGCTGGTCTGTTCAGCTCAGACACTGTGTGCGATTTTTCTAATATCTAATATCTATCTATGTCTAATATCTCTTTTATTAAACGTCCTTGCAATGAGTGTTTGGACCAAAGTAAGACCTAAACAGACATTGAACAGACAGAAAACAAGATAACGCATTAATGTTAGCTTAACACATCACTGATAGCACCGTAAAGAAAATCCATGAAACTCAAATTTACTTAAACACAAACAAATGTACTAAATACACCTTGTACAACTCCTTTGATCTTGCTCTCTCCGTTCATTTTAAGATTTTTTTCTCTCCTTTTCAGGTGTCGGGTACCGTGTATTTGCCTCATTATTTACCGCTTCTTACATGTGCATAGTGACCTTTCAAAATAAACTTCCGGTTGAACAGGAAACAGAACTAAAAACAATGCATTATGAAGAAAAACTTAACAACCTAATTCTTTGTTATTTACAGTCTGGAAAGATCTCAGTGGGCCAGACAACAAATAAGCACCAGATTCACTCATTCTGGTCTGTAGAATCACATGAGAAAGATTTTCATGTAAGGAAGTGCATTGACAACCAATACAGTCAGTGTTCTCAAGTTGCGTTGTGTGCAAAGGCCTCACAAAAAAATCTCATTGTGTCCTTCTTATTGTCCAGCCACCATAATCCAGATGAGAGAAGAGAGGAGTTGATACACCAATCTGAGTCACCTTCAATTTACCGTGCACTCAAAGCGATAAGCTTAACGAGCAGAAACAATTGTGTTACAGCAAGGGCTTTATGAATTTTTTTTTACTCATATCTGTGTTTTTATTTTTCTGATGTGATTATACGGGTGGGGGTGTGGCACTTGGGACACTGGCTATGGCAACTCCATTATGCAATAGATTTGAAATCCTCTTCCACCAATTATCCAATGACAATTGAAAACATGCTCTATTTTACTCAGATGACACAGATACAGACACATGAAGGCTGCAAATAAATCAGTGTGCTCCATGCCTATTTTTCTCGCTTCGAAGTTTGCCTTTATCAAACTGAGAAGCACCTGATTCAGCTGCATACGGCTGGAAGATGCACTGTTATAACTAGAGGTTTACATAGCATTTTCATTTCTTTTACTTTTTTCAATTTCATCATTACGTTATGTTACCATTAACCAATTTCATCCTCATGTCCTATTTGTGAGATTGATTTAAAAGTAACTGTTAGCTAAAGATCCATATTGCTGAGGAAGTAAGACGTATATGCTTAAAAGTCTTAGACTTAATAGCAGAAATAGCATTAACTAAGTGTACTTATTTTTTGTCCAGTGCAAATATTTAAGGCATTTCCAATCCAGTTTGCAAGATAACTGTCTGATTCACTGTAGGAAAATGGACCGTATTGCCATGAATTCATAAATTAGAGTACGTGCAACAGAGGCAGAGACAGAGAGGCAGAGACAGAGAGAGAGAGAGAGAGAGAGAGAGAGAGAGAGAGAGAGAGAGAGAGAGAGAGAGAGAGAGAGAGGGCACAGACAAAAAAAGACATACAGCAACAGTAGTCAGAATGAAAGACAGACAGAAACTGTTAAATGTTTAATGACATCTAGTCCTTGACCCCACTTTTCAAGTAAACTTTCCATATATATATATATATATATATATATATATATATATATATATATATATATATATATATATATATATATATATATATATATATATTATTTGGGCATGTATGATGAGAAGCTTTACGTTTCCCCTGAAGCACAATTTGCTAATGTTTCATATCTAAAACAGTGCCATAATATGTTGGTTACATATTTCACTACTCTGTCACACAGTTCCACATACTGCAGAGACGGTGTAAACAAAACTATATTACTCTAATGCTTTGCACCCTGAAGCCCTTCTGCCTGTGTCCTTACAAATCTATACTCTTCATTTCTTTCATCCACCCTCATTCCTCCCTGCGTTGCCTCCTTCCTTCCTCTGCGGCCCACTTCTGCATAGAGGGAATGGCAGCAGAAGCTTCAATAATTCACTTCCCCTCAGGACAGGTTGTGTTTGCATTGCAGGGTGCTGCAGGCGAGGAATAGAGAGGGTGAGGAAGAAATATTAAAAACAAGAAAGAATGAAGAATGAAGTCGAAACGGATGAAGACTCCGAATAGAAAGATAGAATGAAACTGAAATAAGTAATACAGCAGAGGAAAATGCCTGTTGAGAGTAATCACGATGTGGAAAAACAAAAAAGAGAAAGAAAACCAGCGGGTCGAGTCAGAGCTTTCTAATATTGTGCGTGTCCTAAAAGGTGAGAAAGAGTAAGGTAATGAAAGAGAGAGAGGAAACACGAGAGAAACTCCCCGTGCAGAAAGGGACCAGATGAGTATGGCTAGACTGATAAAAGCCAAAGCAGCAGGAAGCCAGCACCTATCACAACCAAGAACTAAGACTCAGAAGTCTCTGCCTCCAACTCTGTGAGCTCTTTCAGATCCACAGCGGTGTGTTTGTGTGTGCGATGTTTGAAGCACTTCATTTGAACGTTGTTTGGGCGGACCAATGCAATTCCAAATCAGATGTGGTGTGGTTCAGGAGAAACTACTACTACTAACGCAGAACATACAGTATATTGTAGTTTCACTGTTGTGGTGTGTTTACCTGTTGTTTGATAAGGTATTGCTGTCCTGTTAATCAGCTGCTCATGCTGGGAAAAAAATAACATGATTAAATTATAACAAATCCTTGTTTTACCCCTATGGCGGAAATAAGAACTGAAATGATTTGATCAATTTATTGATTAGTCGATTGACTGAAAAAGAATCATTTTGCAGCAACAAGTGCTTTTTTCCAGCTTCTCAAATGTCAGTAAACACTGGTTTTCTTTCCGCTTTCAACTGCAAGTCAACGTTGTTGTTTTTTTAAAACCATGACCATGATCATTCCCAAACCTTATGTTGTTGTTAATAATAACAACTATGTTGTCACCACGACAAAGAAAGTCCCCTAACCATAACGAAGTAGTCATTTTAACCCTAGTCTTTATCGATGACCTTCCACTTCCGGGATTGTTCTGGTTCCACCGGAAATTCCGCCGGATGTCCGTTACCTTCCACTTTCTTTGTGTTGGCATTTTACAGTTTTTCTCAGTCACTTTGGTACATTTCTCAGATCAGAATTGAAATTCTCAAAACTAATGTTCAATCTTCACATCATTGTGTCACTTGTGCACATCAGAAAAGCAGTTTCTCATTTCTTTGAACACGTTGCAAATGCTTTGGTACATCCATGCAAATAATTATTATTATGCTGCTGTTTCCTACATTATCAATTGCTTATGTCCTGTTGATCAAATGTATTATAATGGGTCTCTGTTGAATAGTCTCACCCCCCACATTTAAGCATTAATTCATAGCCTAAGTCTTTACATGCAAAATGGTTGTCATAATATGTCAAGCATATTTCTATACATTTCCATTAGACTTTTTTTCTAAATCTGTCCTGAATTGGTAAATTGCTCCCAGGTGAATCTTGACTTAATTCTCTAACGAAGGTGCATATATAGCCGGAGCACAACACAATGTTACAATGAACGTCAGGAGGTGAAGGAAGACTGCACTGTAATTCCTACAGCACTGCGTGTACAGTTTTCCTTAAGGAGATGTCCTATGTTCACATTTCTTTTCTTTTTTTTCTTTGTGCTATGCAGTGCTGTCTTTTCCTTTCTGTATCGCAATGACATGGTCTGTCAACAAATTACAGTACAAACAGTAAAAGCGTAAATGTGAATCTTGTCCAGTCTCTTGCAATCAAACTCCCACATACACTAAGGTGTAACCTACAATTTACAATAATTGTCATCAAAACTTTAGCCATAGTTTACATCAGAACATCCCTCCAGAGTACACTGTTATATTGACAACATGACTAAGTAATTTGACTGTCTTATCCGTACACAATGACACAAGGACTTGTCATTTTGATGGCACTGACATGTTCAATGACACAGATATTAACTTTTGAGAGATGAACTAAGGATTTTGAGCAAGAGACTGTCTTTTGCAGGTAATCTATGGTGTTTTGCTATTTGTACGAATTGTTTTTGAGAAATGCACATACTGTTTTGAAAATGTCAAGGATGATTCGAGAAATGTACCAAAGTGACTGAGAAAAACTGTAAACTCCAGTCAATTTATGAGGACTATGGTTAACTGCTCCTTAGATCTCTGCAGGGTAAATCCAGACAGCTAGCTAGACTATCTGTCCAATCTGATCAAAACAACCTTTGAACGTACACGTTCCACCAAAACAAGTTCCTTCCCGAGGTTATTTTGCAACAGCACCGTTGCTTCGTCTGGCCCATAGTGCCGCCCAAGACGATTGTGATTTGTTTAAAGAAATGCCAATAAACCAGAGCACATTTTTCTCCCATCCCGGATTGCTGTGTGGACTAGCCAGACCCTCCTCCGCAGCGCTGTAAAGGAAGGTCTGGCAATGCAAGACTATTTTAACCCAAACCACAATCTTTCCCTAACCCTAAGCTAGTTGTTTTTGGTTTTCTAACAAATTTCTTCAACAGATTTCTAACAGTTTGAGGAGGCACAGACAAATGATGTCGTCCTGCTCATATGCATACATATGGAAACGCTTCTATGTGCCGTTCTAAAGGACAAACATTTAATCATTTAATATGGAGGACTTGTTGTATATTGAACAGAATAGCTTTTGGGTTTGTTGGTCAAGCAAAACAAGACATTTAAAGACATCAAATGTGCATTTGTCAGATATTTCGTGGACTGGATGAAATGGAATAATAAAAATAAATGTAAGTTGCATTGAAATGCAAGGTAAAGTATCATTTTCATATGTTTTATCATGAATTCTTTCCTTTTTCATTTTCTGAGCCCAATGTTGGTCTAGCTCTCTCTTTCTCTCTCTCTCTCTAGGGAAGCCTTTCTTCCTTTAGCTGCTCTGTATCTGGCCATGCCCTTTTCAATGTCACTCTCACTGTGTCTCTCTGTTTTTTAATAAGAGCCTTTTTGCTCTGCCACGTGTCCTTTTTCTCTTCTTTTGTAAGCCAGATCCAAGTCATTTCATTGAATGTCAAATTCAGTTAGAATTCATCAGCTTCGCATAGATGTTATAATGCATGAAGTGGAAAAGTGTTTCAGATGAAATAAAGATGAATTTCAGAGAAACAGTTATTACATCAATTCAGTTTCAAAAAGTCAGATTTCTTTCGAGATCACTTCAAATCCTCAAATGTTGTCTTAAAAATATGTACATCACAGCTGCTTAGAAAACCGACTGTTGCTTCTGTCTGCATTATTGCTGTATGGCCATGAGATCGGCTGATGAATCAGAACACTAAGGATGTGTGGCGTGATTATTTTCTATGTGGGATAAAGTGTACCTGCTGAGCAACAGGCATCATTGTGATTGAAATATAAATATTCTCATACATGCTCCTGGAAATAGCAGCTCTCATTTGGGTTTTTTTCTGTCCTCGCTGAGCTTGTTCCCACAAGATTGCAACATTGTGAGCTCCTTTTTACATTTCCACAAATTAATATTCGGATCGTCTCCATCTCATGAGATTTTGATTAGAAAAGACATTACATGTGCCCAAGGGGGTTCCAACGAAACATGTTACAGTAGAGTAGCCATGGATTTGAGGAAACATAATTTTTGATATGGTAAGTAAAAAATTATACCCACGTTTGTTTTTGGTTGGAAAATAACTCACAAATAGGACCAACTAGCTGCAATTGTCCAGCTGCACAGGACACCACTCACACACTTAACACCTTTAAAAGAGTACTCCACCGATTTAGCACTGCCCTTTACTAAAGAGTACCATCAATATCATCTCTTTTTTCCATGCATTCTTCCTCCTCATCAAAACCTGCTGCCTACAATACCTACAATGCAACGCACCACCAACAGTCAGAGATCCAGGTGTGATATTATAGCAGATGCTATGGTAGCCTCAAACTGCATCAAGCAGAGATGTTGAGCTGGCTACAGACGTCTGGTAAGCTCATTTCCTTCTCAGTTGAGATAACACTCACAGATTTCTTTCTTTCTTTTATTTAGAAAATTGTAGTCTTCAGCCCCAACCCATGCTGTCTCAAGTGACGTGGCTCCCCCTGGAGCCACAAAAAGCTTCATACAACTTGTTTTCACATATGCAGTAGTACTCCATGAGACCTAAACGGAATTTGATGTGTAAAATCGGTCGAGTTTCATTTGCACAGAAATCTAGTTAGCAAGTGAAAAGAGAAGTGAAAATAGATTGCTAAAAGTAACAGATACATGGTCCAGCTTTTGGTAATAGAAGGAATACAAATGTAACCAAACCTACTTAAAAAAAGAACCAAGTCTAAACATCAACAATTCCATATGTCAGTCAAAAGGTGTCGCCCACACTCAGCTGGGCTCTATGTGAAGGTCTGCATCATTCTTCTGTAACTGTCAAATTCCAACCAGGCTTAATACTTTTCTTTATCTAATGTGACAAGCTTTTTTCTATTTAATTCACAATGAAAACAATTGCTACATTTCAGTCTCCTGTTTGTGCCACCTACTTCCTCCCAAATCAAACCACCTTTCCTCATCATGATGCACCTTTCCCTCTGCCCTCATTTCCTGATGCGGTTGCTAGCCCGGGCTGTGTGCTTGCTCCCCAGTGTCAGCCTTCCACCCTGCCTCCCAAAGCCTGTCTGCAGCTTTCAATGAGAGTGTGCGCCATGTCCTATATATGCAGTAAGTGGAGAGGTGGGTGGATGCTTGCCACTGAATCAGAGGATGATAGCGAGAAGATGACAGAGCTTGGAGGAGAGAGGTGCTGGGTGTAAAGAAAGGGAACGATAGTCAGGAGAGAGAGGGGTAGGAAGCGAGGAAGAAAAGTGATAAGCAGAGTTCAAGGCATGTATCTTTTGAAAGGGTTTGGGTGAAGGGAGAGAATTAGGATGGAATAAGGATGTAAAGTGGAGAATGGGTACATTTTATCCCATTTTGACATGTTAAGGGTAGCTCTATGGATAGTCGGGAAGGAAAATAAGATCAGAGAGAGGAGAGAAGAAGGGAAGAGAGGAAGATGACAGGAACATCTTTCTTGACAGGTAAAAGTTTAGTAGATGGGCAAAAACAGAATGAGGGAGGAGGAGAGGGATCAGGATGCTGTTGGCAGGTAAATTGCTACACTGACAACATGGGGACTTTTTTAACATATGCAACAGATTATACCCCATCGTCTCTGAGCCAGATGGATGGAGAAAGGTAAAATTTCAAACATTTAAAGTGCCAGAAATGTATTACTGAAACCATCATGAGCAGCGGAGGAGGAGGGGGAGAGTAGTTTGCTGCTGAGGGAGAGGAGGTTTGAGAGTGAGAATGAGAACTAGAGAGAGCAAGAGAGAGAAAGAGAGAAAGAGAGAGAGAGAGAGAGAGAGAGAGAGAGAGAGAGAGAGAGAGAGAGAGAGAGAGAGAGAGAGAGAGAGAGAGAGAGAGGACGAGAACTCCAAGCAGCACGCATTGCTAAATTATTGAGGCCAGACGTGTGTAAGAGCAGAAGATAGATTTCCAGTGTTGATCCCTGCCTGCTGTCAGAAAGTTTAGTTGGACACGACCAACTCCAGCAGTTGTGGTTGTTGGGGGGTTTTCAGTGCACACCACAGGGATAGGCAGAATGATGTGGGAGGAGCAGCCTGAAAAAGTATGGTTTTAGAAGAGTGTGTGCTTCCTGGCACTCTTTAAGTCAGAGCATATCTGTATGATAAGCTTTTCCCAGGCAGTCAGTAGCTGTGTGCAGATTTTCTATGAAGTGACAGATCAATATATGCCTGTGCTGAAAGTGCGACAGGCAGCGAGAACGGCTGCCTGTATGCATAGCACTTTGAGCATGGTGAAAAACCACCATTTGCTCAGTGTGAGTCAACAATATTGCAAATCTTTTAAAGCTCCCTTAGGAGATTTACACCTACTCTTAAGACCGGCACAATGTGCCGATGCCAACAGATTTACAAAAAATATGAAAGATAATCAAATATAATCACATTAACCCTGATGTAACCAGCATTCATGGAAATAGTATTTGTTTTGGACACAATTTAGATCATATGTTTACTAAATTGATAAAAAAAAAAACTTACTTTACTTGGATGTCTCATATAAACTGTGCTGAATGATGCAGGTGCAGAGTTTGATACTGTAAGGGTGTTTTAGGGGGAACATTTCTCTGTGCTCACCTTTAATCTCTTTAAAGCAACACCAAAGATTCTTTTGTACCTTAAAATAATGTTTCCAAAATCATTTCAGTGGTCCATCAACTCGTAACAGGGTGAACGGCACTTCTGCATTCGCTTTGCGGCCCTCTATCGGCTAAAACCGCACTGTGCAAGTTTGCCAGATCGGGTAGCGGATCTGTAGTTCGAATGAGAACGGTAATGGACAATTCCGCTTCCAACCTGTAGGGGGACCGAAGAGGAAAAGTGCTTTGGTGTTTCTTTAAACGCGTGAGCATAACTTTGTGACATCACACACAACTAAATAGTTTGGAAGCCAACCATGGTCCAATTTGCAACTTATAAGAGTGTGCTGTGGAAACGTGAAGCCTCCAATGCACATACACTGAGGATGGATTGTGGATTTGTTTCAATAAGGTAGGAGTGGGTGTAATTCTAAGAATTTGGTAAAAGGTAATTTAACTTTTTTTGCCAATAAAACACATCAGACACTAGTTATTATTCCAAGCAGGGTATTTTTGTCTTGTCTGTGGAAGGGATCTATATTGCCACTATCTGTGAAACCACCCAGTGCAATACTGAAAGCAACACATACAACTGCACCTATTTTCACATTTCCAAAAACAAAATCTCCATCAGAATAATTTGAAAGATGCTCCGATCAAAAAAAAAAATCCTACACATATCGGCTTTGAAAATATGTTAAAAACATAGATGCATAGAATAAAGAAAGACGCCAAAGAAAGAAATAAGTGCTGAAGACAAATAACAGGAGAATGTTAGAGAAGGCAGTGAAGAAGAAAGAGAGTGACAGTGTGACGAAATGTGCAGGAGGCAGACGGTCTCTGATGTAAGCCATGTTCTTTCCGCTGTTCACAACCGTCCTGTCGCCTTTATGAATAAGTTACACGCCAAATGTTCCCTCCCTCTCATGTCCATGCATGCAAACGCACCACAGACTATGCGCCTTATTCCTTCACTCTCAAGACAACTAAGATCAGGCCCTGTGCAAACACAAAAAAACACACCTACACTCCAACAGCTTAGCCTCGACTACAGTATATTAACATATTAAAATGCTGCATATTATATTATATTAAAATGCATTCATAAATCATCATGAATCAATGACACCAGCACAGACACACATATGTATATATTCCTTCATGAAGCTGAGCCAGTAAAAAGTGCTTGATAATGTCAGACAGAGTGACAGGAGTACAGAGGAGGAAAGTGAAGTCTCACTGCGTTTTTTCCTACTGACAGGGCACCCACGTCATCCTGTTACGCTCTGGACCACTTTCATCCAAAGTAGTGTGTGGTCTGTGTGTGTGTGTGTGTGCGTGTGTGTGTGTGTGTGTGTGTGTGTGTGTGTGTGTGTGTGTGTGTGCCTCTGTGTGACACTGACTAACATCATGATACAGAGGGATGAGAGTGGGTGAAAGTGAGGTAATGATCTATGAGTTCAGAGAAAGGTAAATGCAGTGAGAGATGTTTGTGCACATGTGTGTCTGTATGTGCATGTGAAAACTGTGCATGGGCTCTCGTGTGTGTGATTGTGCGTGGATGTGATCTGCATGAACAAGAACATCATCATCCGAGAGAGTGGAATACAAAGATAGGGAAAAAAAGGAAATAAAAATGAACAGATAAAAAGGGGGGTTATGTGATGATCTGTGAACAAAGAATTACAATAATTATACTTCCTACTCTACTTCAGTACAGACACATGCTGGTGGAGCCTGCAGTGATTCTCAACATTTCACTCCTCCTCGTCAAACTTGTACTTTTGATTTCTACTCCTAACTTGGAAAATAACGGAAATATCATCAGGAAATATAGATGATATATTTCAACCAGTCTGTCAATCTGTATTTATTCACACACACTCAATACAGAGGATAGGGATTCAAGTTGTTTCACAGCTTTGTACAGACAAAATATGATGCATGTCACAATTAATCATGTCATCCAGTGGATTTTAGTGCAAAACTTTAGGAAAATATACATTTTGGGAATTATATGTATTGCTTTCTTGCCGTTAGTTCAATGAGAAGATCGAAATTCCAATGTTTCCTGTCTTTATGCTAAGCTAACCGGCCCCTGCCTTAAGCTACATATTCACTGTACAGACATGGTACCTTCTCATTTAAAGGTCCTATGACATGCTGCTTTTGGATGCTTTTATATAGGCCTTAGTGGTCCCCTAATACTGTATCTGAAGACTATTTCCTGAAATTCAGCCTTGGTGCAGAATTACAGCCACTAGAGGCAGTCCAACAATGAGCTTTACTTAGGTCTTGCCATTTCTGTGTCGGTAGCTTTAAATGCTATTGAGGAGCAGAGAAAGGGGAGGTAACCTTCCTCCTTATGATGTCATAAGGAGGAGATTCCAGATCGGCCCATCTGAGCTTTCATTTTCTCAAAGGCAGAGCAGGATACCCAGAGCTCGGTTTACATCTATCGCCATTTCTAGCCACTGGGGGACCAAAGGCAGGCTAGGGGAACTCACATTAATGTTAAAAAACCTCATAAAGTGACATTTTCATGCCATGGGACCTTTAACACTGCGCAAGAAAGCAAATAAGCATATTTCTCAAAATGTGGAACTATCCCTTTAAATTACAAGTTATACTCTTCACCCCTCTGACTCTTTACTGCCTTTGAGCAAAGAAGTAAAATTAACTGTTTTTTACAAAAAGACATCTTATGCGTCATGTCTTGTGCATCATGTCTGGTGGAAGGAGCCACTTACGACAAACGTAAGAGGCAGGCAGACAGCTTACACTTCAGTGTTGACACATATATTACACCAAGACTTGACAGGCTATGCTTTCTAAGGAGATATATTACTATCACACATAAGGGCCCCTGTGTGCCAGGCTGCCCACCTCTACCTGCTTTGTGCCCACCTTGAGCTTAGAGTGTAACTGGTGCAAGATATATCAGACCTCCCAAGACGTTGTCTTAGCGCTCTTATCCTTTAGCCCCAGGTAGTGAGGCTAGTGTAAACCACAATCAACATATCACTTTGGCCAGAGGCCTATGGCTCTGCTGCTGACCTGTCGGTTAATAGAATGGTGTGAGGCTTTAATATCCAGTCACCCATACAGACAAATAGGAAACTAGGGAGAGGAGAGGAGAGGAGAGGATCAAGGCCAAAACAAGTGGCAAAAAAACAGCTGCGTAAGCATCAAAACAAGGAGGCTGCATACTGTATTGTTTATGTGAATGTTCTCAAGGTATGACCTTTTCAATATCAGGGCAGCAAAGTCTACACTGCTACACAAAGGACCTAGTTAATGTGAGAAAACAAATGGGAGTAAGACAAGATAATTAAACCACCAATTAAAGCACCATGTGCACTAAAACTTTTAGCAGAAGGGCTGGAATCAGAGGGACTGACAGAGATAAGTGGAGACAGACTCAAATAAAGGAGGGACGAAAAAGAGGGGGATCACTCCCATCTATTAGCTAAAGAAGTTTACATCAAAATGTAATTTTTTTAATTGATGTGAATAATGGAGAATCTGACATGTATTACAAACAATAAAGACTATCTATCTATCTATCTATCTATATATCTATCTATCTATATATCTATCTATCTACTGTATCTATCTATCTATCTATCTATCTATCTATCTATCTATCTATCTATCTATCTATCTATCTATCTATCTATCTATTTATCTACTGTATCTATCTATCCATCCATCCATCCATCCATCCATCTATCAATTTTTTTATTTGGACAGTGGGGAAAACTGTTTAAGCACCACTAACTAAATTCCCAGGACTTTAGGGACCGTTCGGTATTTATGGAATGGACCACTGGAGGAAAATAGGGGAGGGTCATGTTTTTTTATTCTTTGAAGAGAGGGGGGGGGGGGGGGGGGGTCACCCAACATTTTTTAGTCTGGGGGGGAATTTCCTAAATGCCATGTATATAAATGTGATGTCAGCTTACTAATTGATTTGATTTTGTTTTGTGTAGATTTGGACTTTTATACGTTTATTCCACTTTGTTTAAACAGCGAAGTGCAGAGGCTTCGTTCACCTGTTTGGAGCTGGCTGGTGAATGTGACGCTCGTATCGGCCTTGCTGGATACACCGTGACTCTGTTTGTGGATCTACTGATCGCTGTGGATTACTTTTTTTTCCATGTCATTAGATTACGGCAAAATACGGATCTTTTTTCTTAATGTGTCTTAACGTTTTATGGTGTGACTGCGCTTCGTTTCTGCATTTGGAGAGGCATCTCAACAGACTGTAGGTCCAACACTGATTGTTCACCGTTACATTTTGGTTGAATTTAAGTGTCGGGGCATTCCGCCACGTCTGTCTATTGGGTTCCAAGACAGCCGTGCCGCGATTGGATTTTATAAGGGAAAATTGTTAAATTGTTACAATGTAATTTAAAATCTGCTTTAAAAATAAACATATAGCTATGTTTTGGAATATAATGTTCAGCTTCAGCAGCTTTACCTATGTGCTAAAATATACAATGACTGAGGAAGCCTAGTGACCAGTCCATAGCAACCAGTGTTGAATTGGTTATTTCCCAGTGTCCTTTGCTGAATGGTCTCAATGTTGTATTGTTTTATTTCATGTGAATACTAGTTTACTAGAGGAGTAACTTCGTATTTGAAGTAATGCAGTAATGCAGGAAGTGTGCATTTAGTTTCCATGCTTATTGTGTTTCCACAACTATGTTAGTGAGTAAATCTACTGAAATGGCCACCACACCATAACAGAGGAGTGTGATGTGTAAGATGAGAAAGCAGAGGTTAACTTGTGTAAGTCATGGCTGTAAAAAATCAAATGGCATCTGTACAGCTTTGCTAAGCACAAATTAGCACATAAAGGGAGGGTCATGCCTCTTTTTCAAATCATTTTGGAGGGTCATAGAAAAATTATTACTGGTGAGGGGAGGATTAAGTCTTTTTAGCCTAAAGGTCCCAAAACTCCTCCGGTGGCCCCTTAATTAAATAACTAACAGTACCTTAATCAAACCTAATACAGAGGGAAAGGTCATCTGTCAACCGCTGAAGTTACTGATCATGTCATCTGTGTGTGTGTGTGTGTGTGTGCGCGCGTGCGTGCGTGTACAGTGATCAGAAATAAAGCTAATAAAGAGGTAAAGAGTAGGTGGAGGATAGTAGGTGTCAGACTGTGGGAGGTAAAAGAGTATCTCCATCTCTAGCTGCAGTCTTCTTTCTATCACTGTCTCCGCTCCCCTCCTCCATTGCCTCAGAACCGCCAATAAATTATGGATGCTTATTAGAAAAGGGCAATATTCAGCATCCAAAATAAACACAGCAGCAACTGACATGAAAGAGACACAAACAAAAAGTGCTGATGTGGGTAGAGGAAGAGTTAATGTCACACAGGAGCCAGTGGCCAGGCCAGTTAAACCTGGAATGATCTATTTCTAGGTCACCGGCTTTCAACCCATGTGCCATGGCAAGCTAATGTACTGCAACGAGTAAAGCCACATTAAGACAATGCTCAAATGTTAGGTGCTCGTCAACACACACACACAGACAGAAAATAAAAAACTAGCAATGTGTTCCAAGCCCTTCATTCTTCCTTGGGCAACATCTTCAAAGTGATGTTAAATTTGTGTGTAATGTAGGCATATTCAACTTTTTCACTTTCTGCATCTCTTGTAGTGCTTTGTTCCATGGCCAGTGGCAAGGCCGAAACTCTCCCACTGCTGCAAGGGCCTTGCTCAATTCTTTAAAAAAAAAACACTGTTAAGCTAAATCATTGATTTAAGTTCATTAAATGTTCTGTTAACAAGCACATGATGAAGCATCGTATTGCAGGCTAATGCAGTTTGGATTTCATCTACAGCACCATCTAATGCTTTTGTGTGACTTTGTCGAGCAATCAATAATTTGGTGTCCCTGTGAACTCTGTTGCCTCACAGAGTGTGATGTGATGCAGCACCACAAAGATGGAGAGACACTTTTCTGGTACAATTTGTCTGTATCGATGTCATAACTGTTGAGCACTTCAGATGAGGAGACACATTCTGCCAGACTGTGTTGACATTTTCTGAACCTCCCCTAATCCCTAAGTATGTTGAAAGTTGGTGCATGTGAATGCCATCATGCTTGTAATGCCTGGGAATACGGTATATGCAGATTAAATAAACTTGAAGATTGCTGTAAATGTATGCAGGGATGTTTGTGATCAGTGTATGGAGATGGCATATAAAAAGCTTATCCCAAAGAAACTGTAGGAAAGAGGAGAGGACTAAAAACTGCCTACTTTAAAATGATTTTCATAAACGTGCATACTGTAATAAGGCTTAACGTGAAAGAAACATACGGTGTGCCGCTTTTTCTTTTTCCTTTGAAATAAAGCATTGCGTTTCCTTGGTGCACTTATCTATGTAATTCCTATTTGACGGACAAGTGTTACACGCTTTTTGACAGCCTATCAAAATTCACAGAAGTACAATCAATACTACACTGCTGCAAGAGAAACTGACTGATCCACAAGTCCCTGCTGAGCCAGCAAACTGTTGCAGTGGCAAGAAAGGTGTGTCTGCCGCGCCAACACTTACACATGCACACTCTCACACACAGACTCACAGGTTTGTGGGCTTACACACATATAGATCACATCCGTGCATGCATTTGGCACATAAACTCACATTCACACTCACGAGCACGAACACCTGCACGCAACAGACTCACAGGTATGAGCTGACAAAAACACACACATCCAAACACACCCCAGAGAAGGCTACAGTAAATGAACCTCACAGCCATCCAAAGCGCTGACATCAATCAGGCATGCTTACACCGCTCGGCTCCCGACGGACAGCGAGTCGCATCTGTCTGCTGGAGCAAGTGCTAAACAATTCCAAAGTGAGGGAAACCATTTTATGCATATCTGCATACACAGCGAGCGAGCGAGCCAGACTCGTTGGCTCTCTTCCCTATCTTCCTTACTTGTGTTCTTCTCTGCAATTGTGCAAATTGTGAAACGATTTGTTCTGTCTGAATGACTCTTTTTAATGATGATGATGTATCGATACATTAAACATTTGTTGCCCAGGTACGCACAGCCAGGCCCGGATTATCCATAAGGGCACTTGGGCCAGTGCCCAGGGGCACCAACCATTCACAACCAGTGGGGGGGCACCACATGACACAAGCTTTAACAATATTTTCCGTAAATGGCTATATTATTCACTTGAAATTGTTGAAAGACCATATATTACTCGTTTATGAACACTAATTTCACAATAATAATAATACATTATAAATAAATCAATATTACATGACCACTATCACTCCTCTCACCAATCTGTCAGAGTTGAGTTGGTCCACAGGTACGCACAAATGTATCATTTGGGGGGGGGGTTAACAACAATCAAAAGTGGCCAGTTTAACCCCCCCCCCCCCCCCAAAAAAAAAAAAATTTTTTTTTATCATAATGATGAATATAAAATATGAACTGTTATAAAAAATGATAACTGGTTGGCTTTCCTAATTCAATGTAATTGGCAAGCAAAGAAAAACATTTTTCACACAAACCCCCCCACCTCTGGGTGAGACTTGGTTGCGCTCAACGTTCCATAGCACGGCCAGCACGGCGCTACGTGAGTTTATTCAGTATGCAGAGAAGTAAAAAATCGGTCCACAGTCTGCGCTTCTTTTCCTAGAACTCGTATTTCTTTCAGAGGACTTTGTGCAATAAATCCATATTCTTAGATCTAATATTGATAGTCTTTT
>CM042315.1:13790647-13865647 GCA_023566125.1 Zingel zingel
TGAAGCCCTTCTAACACAATCATGCGCTCTGAAAATGAGCTCCCCTCCGCTCGTTCAATCAGCGCTGTGTCTGTGGACTCCAAGTGATGCTGGCCAAGTGGAATATGTGCGCAGACTGAGAACGACCGCCCCTGTCTGTGAAGGGAGAGAGAGGGATGGTGCGAGGGGAGGGGAGGGAGGACAGAGGCTTCCACATAGATGCGCTCAAGCCTCACAGCTCCACACTGAACAGGTTGTCAAAAGAACAACATTGCGCCCCTCTCTCTTTTCTCCCCTCCCAGTCTCCCATTCACTCTGAAATAGGTTTTCAACCCTTTTGGGTGCCACAGGATGCCTTCAAGGATCCAGTGGTGGTTTTGGTGTTTTTCTCTGTTGTCGGGTCTTTGGTGGAGGGTGCCACACATCCTAGTTGCCAATTAGAACTGAAAGGCGCTCCGAAAGTTTTTCTGCCTAATGGAGTAGCCCTTAACACCATCACCCCTCCCCGTGGACCAATTATTCATGACAGAAAAAAATAGACTGAACCACCCTTACACCCTTACACCATTACTCTCTCTCTCTCTCTCTCTCTCTCTCTCTCTCTCTCTCTCTCTCTCTCTCTCTCTCTCTCTCTCTCTCACACACACACACACACACACACACACACACACACACACACACACAGACATACATATGCGTCTACACACACTTACATCATGTGTCTCACACACACACACACACACACACACACACACACACACACACACACACACACACACACACACACACACACATACATAGGAGTCTACACACACTTACATCATGTGTCACAAACACACACACACACACACACACACACACACACACACACACACACATAGGAGTCTACACACACTTACATCAACTACCCCCTCCCCCCCTTCTGTGTTTTCTCGACTCATTGTGCCGGCGGGTTTTTACTTCCACACGTGGCCACAAGGGGGCGGGTTTCAGCTCATCGCCACCATTTGGTTGTGTGTGTGTGTGTGTGTGTGTGTGTGTGTGTGTGTGTGTGTGTGTGTGTGTGTGTGTGTGTGTGTGTGTGTGTGTGTGTGTGTGTGTGTGTGTGTTATGGGATCTGAAAGCAACCCGTCCAGAGCTGTTGGTTCATCACGAAGTAGTTTAAATATCAAGCAGCCTGCAGACTGGAGCAATCTGTCACCGAAAAAGATGAATTTTCAATTTCAGTGTTTTTTTTAAATGTATGTTTTACAACACAGCCGATATATGTTTCATAAAGATTTTAGTATTAACTAAAAATACTTGATTATTATGTGATAATAGCAATGACTTTATGCCTATTTATTTATTTGTCCCAGTTGGTTAATAACTAAATGCCTTAACCAGGAACCAGGAACCAGGAACCAGGAACCAACAAGAGTGGGTGATAAAAAGAAGTGGAAGAAAGTGGAAGGTCATTAAATTAGATTCAGGTGCATGTAAGTCTGTAAATGTATAATATGAGACCTTGAAGACACTGTCCAATTTCCATTTTTCCAACTCATTTATGATCTATTGTTGCCCTTACTCAAATAATTCTGCATAACAAAGAAATAAATCCACATTTTAACCTTGAGGATTCATGTCAGATGAATATCTGTTTGGTAAATGCTTTATTTGCTTGAAGTACTGAGGGGGTGGATTCTAATATTTCAGGATAATGTGTCGTAATCAATTTTACTGCATAATCTCAGCACATAAAGATAATATCCCACAAACCATTCAACTGTGGCAGAGAGACCATAAGTATAGCCTAACTATTTTAATCTTACAGTAGTTAGCAAAACATTATTCTAACTAGTTTTTATTTTAAATTTAAAAATCGTGTGACCTATGGTTTGTGCCTTGTTAATTTGACAACTAAAGTTTCCGTAAATTCTGCACTACTCAAAATAGCCTCTAGTCTCAGTTTATGTTTGGTCTGATCAGGTAACTGATTCATTTTCTGGAACTTAATTAGTAAGTGTGCACACACACACACACACACACACACACACACACACACACACACACAAAGAGCTTCACAGGTGCAGTTGCCAGTTGTGCGCTTTGCTCAAGAGCATCTCTCTACTCAAGGCAGGGAAGAACATATTCTGCTTAGCTGCCAATATTTAATTGTCTAGGATTAGAATTAGCAACCCTCCTGACACTAATGCAAAGGCAATGTTAATTAATGTAATCACCACATGACAGCTTGAAAGACATTTACTAGAATTAATTAATTTTCCATTGCCCCAATCCTGTAAACTGGGACTTTTAGAAGCAGCATATGTTAGCATTACCAAAAGAAATGATATAGGTGGATTTGTTGCTCATCCTTGTCATTATAACCCAACCAAATTAGAGTATTTTAACTATTTTGTTATTCAACTAATTCATAATCATAAGCACTGGGAACAAAGTTTTTAGAGGAACAAACTTTTAACACAGATTGCTCTGTGCCAGTAACATTTGTACACTCCAATCTGAACAGTGAGCAGTAAATATTCAGTGTTTTCATCTGACATTCCTAAACAGAATCAAGACACTCAGTAATTACTTAGCTCTTTCAATCCAAATGAATCGTTTAGTCAGAGTAAACAAAATCATGGGATCTGGCTCAAGTATCTGTCTCTTTCCTTTCCTTCCTTTCCTTTGCCCCTCATATTGGGCTACAGCCAACAGTCTTGGCATGTCTTGCAGGGAGCACATCATTGCTGCTTAAGGCAATGAATCTCAAAAGACAACATGTTGTAAGAACAACCTTGGGTGGCAGCCACACACAAATGCACACGCATACACATCCCACTACAAAAAAACATCTTTTTGCAAAGAATTGCAGAAGGCTGCAGAGAGAAGCAATAATTGCAGTGGATGCAGAGAGCCAACAACGAAGTCAACACAAAAACAAAACTTTCCAACCCAACCTGGAAATTCAAAAGAAGTTTTAAAATGCAACATAGTGTCATGGAACGTGGAAAAAGCATTTTCACGAGAAAATTAATCGGTTTAGTTGCGGAATACCAAAGTTTTAATGCAGAGGTGTACTTTTCCTAAAGAAACTGGAGATGCATTAGGTGAGGGCATTTATAGATAACCACCAGCCAATGAAATATAGTATTGCTGCCAAAGGTGATAACTCAAGTGTTATTACAGCCTGCAAATTACAGTGTCATTTTGTTATACTGCTGGCTAACAATAAAACACTGACCTGTACTTATTGCTTTATAGATATTATGAAGAAGTCTTTGTGATTGAATTTCTTAAAAATGTACTTTAGCCTCCATTATGAGCTCGGAAATGTACACTGCAAACTGTTTTTAAATATGGAATTATTATTAAACACTATGAGGTATTTTATTATTGTTTCTGAATAACAAAATTCTAGTGGCTTGACATAAACATGTTAACCATTGCTATGAGCCATTCTTTTCTTTTTTTCATTATATAGATAATTATTTTGACTATTTGAACAAAAGTCCTACAATTAACACCTCAAGATAAATAGCATCCCTGTTGGTATCTCTAAATGTACTGTATCTCCAGCCCAGACTCTTATTTTTGCAGCCCATCTCATATATGCTGCAGACTGTAATGTGATGTGAGGTGCTTGGTCAAAAAAAAATTCTGGTATGCTCAGTAATTGATGTTCCCATCAGTGTAATTCAATCACAGCACAAAGTGCTGTATAGCAGCACCAAGCACTTCCCCACATAGAAACAGTTAAATGGACAGAAAAGACACACTTGAGACTGCCGATAACTTCATTGTCTGTGTGTGTGTGTGTGTGTGTGTGTGTGTGTGTGTGTGTGTGTGTGTGTGTGTGTGAGGGGGGAGACACTGGAAAAAAGAACAGCAACATAACTCTGTTAAACAGAGATGTGATAACAGGATCCTCAACTTGACAACTCAACACATCAATACACAGACAAGGAAGGATAGTGGCCGATGCAGAGGGCTGAGAGGATTCGGAATCCCTGGGAGAGATTAAAGACCGACATCTGACGATAGAACAGAAGAAGGGTCTCCAATAGCTAACAGTGTTTTATTTTCTGAATACACAGAGCAAAGATTACGCATTGTTATCTTGGTTCTATGAGCACATGTGGAGCAACTGGAATTGGCTCTGAGGGAAATTTACACCTATTTTTTCAATGTGGATAATTCCACCAACGCTACCCAGTGCAAGCTGTATAAATGTCTGCAATACTATAACCAAACGTTGTCAAGCCAACAACGAGTATAGTAGGTTGATAAGGTTAGAAGGTGCTAACTGTGTTTAACTTGGGTGATCACCCAAGTTCCAACTGCACAAGGGACAGAAAGACCTGCCAAACAGGGCTGATTAACCTACATAGTATACCACAACCGGCAGGGTCTCAAGGGGGAAAAAAGCCCACCATACATGCATGACCACGAGCAACACCCAGAACAAGTAGCAGCCATTATTGCATCTAGAACGGAGGTGGGACCTCCCAGGATAACACATCAGTTAGACTGATATGAGAGGCAACAGAGAGGGACCATCATTGACCACCGGTCAGTAAACATTGAACACAGATGTTTAAACACATGTTGTTAACCCCAGTTTTCAATGACAAGCTTTTCTTAACATTTACTGATTATATGATTGATTTATTGTTTTCATCAATATCTGATCACTGTAAATAAATAATGGTTAAGGTAAGGGAGGTAGCAACTGACCCCATATCCACACCCTCACTACTACACTGAGCTAAATCAATGGCACATTAGGTCCATCACTGGCACTGAATGTTGGCATTGAATGCAAATTACTACTGCATAATTGTCCATTGTGAACATAATTTGCAGGAGAGTGGTATCATATTTTGCTCAATTTCCTCTTCCAATACATTATCTTCCTTGAGGGCAATGTGACAAACTGACAGCCATCTCTCATTGGCAGTATTTAAGATAAACTATTTTGAAGATATAAACTATTTTCTTTCTTTTGACTGAGAGAACAAAACTCCAATGGGTAGCAAAATACATTATCATAGGAAACTGGACCATTGGCAGATGGCTAATAACCGATGGCTATCAAAAAATATGCTATTTTGCTTTAGTATAATGTCTGTTGTCTGCTGAAGTTATGGTGCATTGTGCAAATTTGATCACCAACAGCAAAAATGCTTTCCCTAGCATGTGACAGAAATCTTGTAGTCCTTTTAAGCTGATGGATCATTTCCAAAAAACAAAGTAAACAAGGAAAACAGTGATCCTCATCAGTCACAGTGCACAGCCTTATTCCAGAAGGTGTGCATGTACTCTTGTGTTTTTTGTAGGACAGACAGACAGAAAGACAGACAGAGGAGGCATAGCTGTCCACGCGCATGTGACACCAGCTGGTCCGTGTCAACCTCTCCACCCACCCAATAAACACACACACACACACACCTGCACGCAGACACACACACTTACGTCCGAGAAAGGGTCATTTTTCACTGGGTAATTGGCGGCGAGGCACATTGCCCTTGGGATTCGATAATTCATAACCTCCTCCCATCCGATAACGGATAGCGGGTAGAAATGGGCTGAGACAAGGGGTGGTGTGCACAGAGAGGAGAGGGAGGGTGGTGGATGCATCATTAGAGAGGAGAGGTAATGGCTCTTATTGATTCCGCCCTGCCGGACCCCCTCACCATTTCATGTTTAAAACAACACTGATCCTCATTACCCAGGCAGCCGCCACCGCCCTGATAAAGAAGAGAGGAAAGAGACAGAGAGATTTGGTGAGACGAGAGGGAAGAGGAAAAAGACCGTGTTAGGGAAAAAGGAGGAAGGAAGGGAAAGGAGAAAACAATCAGGTGAGGGAGCAAAAGGAAGAAAGTGTCTGCACAGCTTGTGTTTTGCTGTCTAAATCCTCAGTTTGAATGGTATAAGTAATTACTGTCACCCTTTAATGTGTGTAATGCAGTATTACTTGTTTAAATGTCTCTCCCTTCTTCCCCATTCTCCCCCCACCCCCGTGGTGTGTAATAAGGCTAAAGAATCGACTCAAACACAGACTGCAAGGATCTGTCTAATCATTCTCTGTGCTATTATCTTCTCTTTGCTGCTAACACACAGCTCTCTCTCTCCCTGTGTGTGTGTGTTTGGCCACAGGCAAACACTATCATTACTGCAACAGTGGTATAAGCCCAGCTCCAATGTGTTTCTCCCCCCCTCACTCTCTCCTTACTCTCTCCTTGACTCCTTCCAAATGCAAGTTTTTATTAGAAGGAGGTAATTTGCCAGCTCAAATTGATCCAAACTCACAACTGTAGGATCAAATATGTTATTCATTCACAACCCTGTATTTGCTGTTGTTCAAGGACTAACTTTGATTTATTTTTTCTTATTAGTCAGTCGTGCGTCCAGCTGGTCTATAAATCCAATGCTAAGAAGCTTGTTTATGGATTGAGCTTATGTGTGTTTATGTGTGTGTGTCTGCACTTGTTTGGTGGAATGGGAGTCTCTATTGCACACAAAGTCTTTGCATTCAGGGATTAAAAAGAGTACCACCTAAGTTGAAGTCATCATCACACAGTTAAAGAGGAAGAAATTTCCTTTATTTGATATGTATCCTGTTCTTGGCTTCTGGACCAAGAAATAACATAGATATCGAGATGCATATGATAACACTATTCCAAAATCCATTTATGTACTTCAGAGAACAGCTACAGTATATTTCTAATAGCATGCACAATTTGGCATGGTTGCATTATTGGGATATAGAGTTCAGATTGGCACATTGTAATTCATATTAATTCATATACCAGAACTATCAGAGGCAGTATGCATTTAATAGAATAGTCATTAGGCATTGCATTAGTATATCAAATATTGGGTAAACACTGGATGTCTATTTTGTTGTTTTTTGTTACATATTTTTTAAACCACTTATAAAAGAGAGGTTATACAAGACTATGTAAACACAGTAACAATGTGAAGCATTAACTCACCTTGTAGCAGCAGCTACACACTCACACATTGTACACAATTTTATGATTAGAACATACAATTTTGTTTCACAGTATTGTCACGGCATAGATAGAACTCATAAAATGTTTTGTTGTTCAGATCCGCTTGGTGAGAAAAGAGACTAAGTGAAGAGATTGAAAGAGAAATATGTAATATATTTACTGTATTAAATCATAAAATGACCACGATATGTCATCAGATATTAGGGAAACATGCTAAGTAGAAATACTTTCTTCTCTGAAAACAATGCTAAAGCCAATATGTTTAAATTTCTATTTCAAAATGTCTGTTTTTGTTTTGGCCTGTGTGTTGTTGTCCACTGCTCATTTTAACACCCCGGTCCGGTTGCCAGATATTAAACACAAACACAGCATGCTGCAGCCATGGAAGCAGCAACCAAAGGAACTGGATCAACAGAGATAGATCTCAACAAGACCTAAAAACAAAAAAACCTTGGCATCTTTCTAAACAGTTGCATGACCAGAGACGTGGTAAAGCAATGGTAAATATTGGAGATGCTTTCAAAGATAGAGACAGCTTAGAGCCAAAAAGGACTTTAAAGGTCACATGACATGCTGCTTTTTGGATGCTTTTATATAGGCCTCAGTGGTCCCCTAATACTGTATCTGAAGTCTCTTTCCCAAAATTCAGCCTTGATGCAGAATTACAGCCACTAGAGCCAGTCCCACAATGAGCTTTCCTTAGTATGTGCCATTTCTGTGTCTGTAGCTATTGAGGAGGAGAGAGGGGGGGCAATGTGGAGGGTGGGGGTGTGGCCTTGACCAACTGCCACTTTGCTTGTTTGCAAGCCATGATGTCTCTCTCTTTCTCGTGGGCAGGCCAAATTCTCTGGGCGGGCAAAGCAGAGAAAGGGGAGGTAACCTTCCTTCTCATGACGTCATAAGGAGCAGATTCCAGATCGGCCCATCTGAGCTTTCATTTTCTCAAAGGCAGAGCAGGATACCCAGGGCTCGGTTTACACCTATCGCCATTTCTAGCCACTGGGGGACCATGGGCAGGCTAGGGGAACTCATATTAATGTCAAAAAACCTCAGAAAGTGAAATTTTAATATGGATGCAAAGTTGGCAAAGACAGGCCACGCCTGTTTACTTTCTCGGCAACAACCACCGTGACAGACATATCACGCAAGTTTGCCTTCCCTTATAACATGCAATGTAACTTTGGAAAAAGAATGTTTTCTACAGATTGCTCTGCAATGTATGTTACATTATAGAATATGCATATGGCTACCAGCTTCACGGTTATGAAATGTTGGGACAGTAAGATGAGTCCCACTTTGTTACAAACTGGCATGCGATCATAATGTATAATGTACTTGTTATAGACAAGCTGCTTTTAGTAAAGTATTTTGTAGATACAATGCAATAACAAATATTTTTATTCATCTACACATAAACTTTTACCCTCACTGAAACTCCTTTACTTGTGGCAACAGTTCATTCCCAACACATCTAATGGCAGATAAAAAAAAGAGTAAATTGAAGCTATCCAATCAGATCGTCTTTGCAGTAGGGGAGTAGGGCAACCTATGAGTGCAACATTGTTGAGTGCAGAATGGCGGATCTCTACAAGGGCTCTCACACATTTCTGTTTAAAAGATATCAGTAGAGAAACGACGTCAGCTTCAGCTCCTCAAATTGCTTTTCTGCTTTTTCTCCCCACACTGACAGCAGAGAAGTCTGGGCTACCAAAACAGTCAGTCGTCTCCCTGCCCATGTCCTCACCCAAGCCTTCTCTCTGATGCCCTCTTACTCTGCCATGTTCCCTGACAACAAACAAGCAGTCGACACACTCCACTCTCTTTCAATTACAGGTCCTTTCTGCCGCTCCCCATACAGGCCTGTTAGCAGGGCAGAGGAGGAGGACAAAAGGCAATAAATTGGAGAGGTTGACCCCTAGGGGAATAATCCTGGTTCTGTTTCATGTTGAGGGTCAGCTCTTTGCGTCCTGCATAGTAACGAGCAGAGCATGAGTAAGAAATAGAAGAGAGACTGATTATTCCGATTAGCTCTGCATTCTTCTATCTATGCCCAGTGCAACGGTGCCATCCACACAAAGCCTGACCAGCCAGCAGATTCTGAGATAAGCTAGCTAAAGGGCAGAGTGTCCACAAAGCAGAATGCACAGAGAAAATCATCAGCAGACAGATATGCCGGCCCTGGTCTTTTGACCCCACAGATTAACCACTAGCTGTATCATCTCAGTTCACAGTCTGAAAAGCCATCATTCCCCCAAAGCAGCACAACTGCTTCTACATCTAGTGTTGTGTGTGTGACTCGAGCGTTAATAAATAATGATTTGCAACAAAGAGTCTGTCTAGGTCTCTGCATTCCCATCTCTTAGATGTGCAGTCGCCATCACCCCCTCTGTGTGTGTGAATGCATGTGTGTGTGGTTACTAGTGGAGACATACTTTCCGCAAAATGCCTCTATTGATGGTAGTCAAGTCAATGGCATCCTTGCAATAGTCATCCACACAGTCAATTACCTCACAGAAAGGCGGGTTATCTCCCAGAAAGGCTGAGCTGGAGCTGGCAGTTTGCCCAGGGTGTCTGCTAGGCATGAATGTCTTTCTTGAAACAGCTCCTTTTTTTAGAAAATAATAGGAATTCCAATATTGGGCCTGTCTGTAATTTACACTGTAATGTGCAGAGAAACTGAGGAGAACAGTTTTCATTTTATGCCTGGACCAAATGAACTCCCAAATCTACCCTCTCAGCTTGGTTATGTATAGTTTTGTTTCCCATTAATTATCTCATCATCCTGGGTATTGATTAAGCAAATTTGACCACACATATATTTGTGAGGCAGGGTAGAGCCACTGGCTATAATCTCACCACGTCCAGTTGACACTATAACCCAGGGGTTATCATACTTAATAATGCAGACTAGAACTTTCCCCTTGTTCCTTTTTTATCACACAATAGGGGTTTTCATCCGCTACATTTAATGTGTTACTGAAGAATGTGTTTGATAGCAACAAGCAGTGTTGGGCAAGTTAGTTTCATTGTCAGAACAGCAGAACTCAGTAATGTTTTACTCCTCAACACTGGACCAAGAGTCTACACTGTAGACTCTACAGCCATGCCAGCGGCTGTGAGCTGTACTTAGGCACAGCGTGGCTTTGAGCTAATGGCTAATGTCAGCATGTCACATGCTCACAATGACAATGCTAACATGCTGATGCTAAGCCGATACCTTTACCATGCTAATTAGCGCTAAACACAAAGGGCAGGTGAGGCAGGTGGTAATATGATTAGGTTTCGGTGTATGTAGTCATTAAAAACAAATATTGGACACTTTACCTGATGAATGTCTGTATAAATATGTAGGGCAATCCATGAAATAGTTGTTGAGATATGGATCAAAGTGGTGGACCAACTGACCAAACAACATTGCCATCAAAAGAGACACAGCTTCCCTACATTGATTCACGTTTTTAGTCTATTAAGGCACCTTCCTCAACATTCAAAGTACATTGCTTTTTATCTGGCCTGCATCTTACTTTTTCTTTGTGACCTATGACTAAAGAAAAACAACTGTTTAGTGTGTGTCATATGCTTTGCATGCTAATGACTTGTTTTTCTACAGCATTGGAAGCACTTGTTTTGACTTCCTTTAAAAGTACGATCAGTCCCCTGGGAGATCATAACACTAAGGGTGAAAAAAGTGTTGATCTTCAAGCAATTATTTGAAACAAACAAACAGGTCTCAAACAGATGTTAATGATAACTAGCTAGATATAAGAGAGGGGGTAGAGAGATGCCATGAATACAATCCATCTCAAACCACCCAGGAGTTTGTGGCTAGCATTTGTTAATTGAGCGCTACAATGAACACGCACGCATCAAATGAGACCTTCCCATTCAGGCGTTGATCAGCTATGGGAGAGTGATGAGAATCGACTTAGAGTCTTAATTTCCAATAGCAATCACAGTGTGACATCTCTTTCTCCAATTAGGACTGGAGAGCAGAGAAGAATCCAGTGGGAGCTGGTGTTGCTTTGAATATGTTTTTGCCTAATAGTCTCTCTTTCTCTTTCTGAACTGTACATATATATTAATATCTTTTAGAGTATTTTGTTCATATCATATTTTTTGGGGGGTCATATTTCTATTCTATATTTATGTTCTTGACTGTTGCAGTGTTTATTTTTTAATTTCCTCTCTCATCTGTTTATTGTACTGTATGCACCAAACACCAAGGCAAACTTACTTGGTAATAAACCCCATTCTGATTCTGATGTGGATACATCATGGGAGGCGTAAGTCCTCCACGGAGGCTGAATTTGTTCTGGCGAAGGCAGGAAGCACGTCTGTGTTTTATATAATTAATTTTTGAAAGAAGGGAAAAACAATTCCAAGTGCTCTTTAACTGCATGAAAGCATGACATACATGTTCCACTAACAGATTCATGGTAACCACAGAGACCATATATGCCACCAAGAAATTGTGGGACAATTAGTGGCAAAAGCCACCACTTGGACATTTGGTGACTTCCCACATCCTACTCAACAATGGATTCTATATTCTTTGTGTTTCTTTTACACTGTTTTACTAAATTTATTATTCATTTCTGTTACAGATTTGTATGGTTTTTATATCATTTATTTAATTGTACATGTACACAAACACAAAAAAAAACAACTGTATAAATACATTCCTAAACATAAATGAGTCTTATTCCAAGAACATATTATTTCTGACAAAATAAATGTTGTAAAAGTTATATTCAGTATTATTCATTTTATGCAAGCATTTCGGTACTTTTTTCTTTGCCATTTCTATAAGCGAACATGACATGTATTTCAATGACACTTTCATTACCTACTGTATAATTAAGTTGATCCATCAAAAAAGTAAAAATAATCGCTTGAAATAAATGTACCCAATTAGTAAGAATGAAACACCAGTGATAAAGCTGTACCCAAATTAATACAATATTAACACCTTATACCAAAGTGATATATTGCTTCATATGTCAGCTGCTATATCATGTCATCTTAACATTAGTAATTAGCACATAGCAGAAAGTGTTTTAATAAGCACTGTAAAGAGCCACAGGTGTCTACATGATTAAATAGTATATTTCCCACTGGATAGTTGTTATGGAATATGTATGGTGGCAAAAGCAATACATAATTAGCTTACTGCTTGATATCTGTGTTTATCTGCACAGTTACAAAACATGATGGAGGAGAAAAGTAATTTTGTATGAAAAAACAAATTGTAATGCATCACCATATGGTGAAAATTGTTAGACGATAATGTATGAATTAAAATAAAGATGCAGTTAAATCCTGGCATCCTAGTGTTAGGGTAAATTAACATCACATTCTCATTCCCAGCGCGTCAAAAAGCGACACTTGGTCAGGTGCTTTTGGCGTTTGTTACTGGCGCAAAAAGTCTCCTTTAGCGTATAGCCCTTTGGTGTCATTTTTAGAAGCGCTTGGCTTGGACTCTTGGCGTCACTTTTTGAGAGACGGGTCTGTCTGCGGACTGCAAGAGACAGTGGCGTAATCCTTTAACGGCTTGTTCCAACATAAATTTTGCTTAGTGACAGGTCTCTCCATGTGTTTTTTACAAGCTGTTTAACTAAGGCTTAGTGGATGCTAACTTAGTTAGCTTAGCTCCATACGGGACATGTCACGAGAAGAGTGGGGTGAATATTAGTTTAACGTTTGACCTTTATCGGTTTTCGCGTATGTTACCTTTAGAAGCTCTGTGTCAATGCTTCGATTTCTCATGTTTTAGGGTATGTTGGAACACTGACACAGAGCTATCGAAGGTAACATTTGAAAAAACCGACAATTGGCAAACATTAAACTAACTTCACCCCGGTCACGGGAAGGACTGGAGCGTGGTGAGCTAACATTACAGATGCAGCCGTAAAAAAAATGCTGCAGATACGGTCGTGCTGCTTGAGTTATGACTATTTCACCATTAAGATGCATTTCCACTACAATATGGTCCCCAGAGAAAAGAATCCTAGTGACTTTGGTGTTCCTCTGATTGTTTATTTTTTCAATGAAATATCTCAATATCTACATGAGAGTGGCACCACATCTTAAACACACATCTCCCATAGGATGTTTTGTCAGAACATTGATCCCCTAACTTTTCATCTAGTACCACCATCAGGTAAAAGTTTCTGTTTGTGTGATCCTTTCATTTATGACCAAATACCTGCCAAACTAATGACATTCCACATGCCATCATACTTTGGGGGACTGGCTGGAGCCCCAAACCCCCCATTTTGCACTTTCAATACTGTAATGAAATATATGACCTGCCTGTGCCTTTCAATCATTTGGTACACTCTTATGTCTGTGCCCCTACCAAATCGTATGGCTCTAGGAGTTATATTTCTGAAGATATTAAACCCCAAAATTTAGACGGTGAAAATGACAACATTCCTAGTTGCAAAAGACTATGCAATTATCAATATTCTCCAGAAGAGATATGCTACTCTTACAACATAGGGTTAGCTAACAGTAGAACGAAACATGGAGGCCAATACATTTTTTTTTACGGTGGTTACTTCTTTTTAATATCTGTTACTTATTCAGTCTCTTTCAAACTGCCAACTGATTTGATGTTCAAGCACTGCTCAGGCGGAAACGGGTGGAATTTGTGGCCAAGATGACAGAAGTTACTGACGGAGCCGAAGCGCGTCACAGCATCAAAAATTAGCATATCCACCCAGGTGTCCTGTTTCCATCACGTCCCGGGATTGAATGCCGATTGTAACCTTTCACATAGCAGATTGTGGTGGAATTTCCTGAAACACCATGTTGTGGTAGGATAAGACAAAGGGGAAAACTTAGATAACATCAGGTCATTTCTAGGGCACAGGTCAGGGGAAGACAATATCTATTCAGCCATACTTTAATAATGTATGAATATATGGGTGTCTCTAGAGATTGAGGGAGTCTAGGCAGCTGCATAATAAGGGAGTGTTGTGTTCCGGGACCGTCTTCTGTTGAAGGTCGGTGGAAACAGGGTAAAGGGGTCTCACACACACTTTTGCCTATTCCTCGGGAGAGATAGACTAAACTAGATTTAGGGGAGCATCGTTGTTATGGTGTCATCAATATCTTTGTATGACCCAAACTTGACAGTGTGTGCGAGAGATATATATACCTCTTGGAGGTTCACAGACCCTCAGAGTTGGGACGGCACAACATAATAACACATTGTGGTTAAACTGTTCTGTGTTCCTAATTCTCCTCGATCGAGAGTTAATTAAACACTTCTGTGTAAGTCAACAGTCTCCCGAACCTTAATGTATCCAGAAGTCTAGCTGATTCTGATTTTTCATAACAACAGACAAAAAAAACAGATGTTAGTTTGTTCTTTGGCCAGTGGGAACGGGGTATTAGTTTACAAGTGTTCCTCAGACAGAAGTTTATAGTTTTATCGGTACAGCACCTTTCCATTGAATAAGCTTAACAAAGTGTGTCACAATCAAAACAACTACAAGATGGAAAAAAAGATTTGCTGAAGTTTAAATGAATAATTCCTTCTCTGATTATTTGATGTAGGCAAAATGTTATTGCCAACATTTTTAATGTTGTCTAGGTGCTCTGTGAAAGAGTTTTGGCAAAAATATACACAAGCAGAGTTTGTCTTAACTTTGTTGATGTGTCCCGGGTTTATAGCGCTATTGTCACAAGAAAAAATGTTGCCTGTGAACATAATTCTGTCAGCAATTACTGGCACCACAATTGGAAAAACAAATTAGGATTATGTAAAATAAATTGTTTCTCTATATTGCTAATTAGTAAAAACAGTTTTTAACATACAATACTTATGACTTTGAAATGACTTATACTGTATTTTGTAAGAATTGGGTACCTACGGTAGCTGTCTGTCCTGTGAGCAAAGACTAGAAAGGTAGTGCTGCAGTGTTCAACTGCAGAAGGCTGTGGTGTGACTGAACACCTGCCAATTTATTTTAATGTAATGTATGGACGTGTAGCAAGCATGTGTGCTCAGTAACTTTCCCAGGATCGTTAAAGGTTTATGAGACTTTGAAAGTGTATAGTTTAATTTGATTACATACATCCTGTAAACACTGTTTGGTTTCATGATGATTTTCTTTGCACACAGGCTGCAATGTTTTCAGTTCCAAGCTACTTAAATTAAGGTCATTTTTTGGACTGCAGTTTATAGTTTTATGGTTTTGTTGTTTTTGTTCTTGTTTTTTTATGGGAGGGGCATGTCTCTCTCTCACACACACATACATACACTCTCACTCACACACACACACACACACACACACACACACACACACACACACACACACACACACACACACACACACACACATTTGTTTCACTATCTTTGTGGGGACCCGTCATTGATATAATGCATTCCCTAGCCCCTTACCCTAACCTTAACCATCACAACTAAATGCCTAACCTTAACCCTTTTCCTCACCCTAACCATAACCTAATTCTAACCCTAATCCTAAAACCAAGTTTTAACCCTCAAACAGCCCTTTAACCTTGTGGGGTCCAGCATTTTGGGCCCCAAAAGGCTGTGCAGACCCCACAAGTATATTGTATTCCCAGGTTTTTGGACACACACACACACACACACACACACACACACACACACACACACACACACACACACACACACACACACACACACACACACACACACACACACACACACACACACACACAACTGTCTCCTCTGTGAAACCCAACCTGGATTGAGTTGCCCAATATCATGGATCACTCCGGATAAATAAATTTGCTTTTCCACTTCCTCCTAATTTAATCACCACAGGCCTCTGCAAATTGTTAGCACCCGCTCCCTGTAATGTGATATTACATCAATTAGCAATTAGACACTATACAACACTGGTACATTGAATTTATGTTTATGTCCTTTTGCAGAAGTGATGGTGCTGGGTGTCATTGGGAAATTGTATCACTGCTTGGGTAATGGAATCGGGTAGGGAGGTGGGAAGGGTCTGAGAGATTTTGTTGTCAGGGCTGCCTGACAGACGAGCAAAGCTTTTCCTTGAAGACCCTTCCCCCCACCCCCCTACTCCTGCTCCCTCTATTTACATTTAATGTAATGAGCTTTGTTCGTATGAAAGTTCACAAACAATAATGCCAAGGCAATTACAAACAATTGACATGTTTACAATTCAGTTAATGATTAGACCTATCTATGAGTGCATGCTTGTGATTTTTGTGTGTGACAGAACAATTGAAAAAAAACAAAAACAGAACCATAAAATAATTAAACCAAAGCCACAGCTCACGAAGAAGAAAAACAAATGGGCGGATGATGAGGATTATAGGACTGGTTTCATGTGTTGATTAAATGATTTTCTCTCTGGCTCTGGCTCATGCCCCATTTTCTGCCTCCAGGGCACTGGAAGTTTTTTTTCTCTAAGGAGCTTTTGAATCATAAATTGTTCTAAGGATGTATCAAATTCTTAACATGTATGTATTACTTTAGTTAAGAACGTCATCGTTATGATTGCTTTTCTATAGAATTTGATAGTCAGAATCGACACAGGCAACTTTCTCTAGGCAGTCAGGGTTGTTTGAGTCTATAATAAGGTTGTGGTTATGAGTCTAAAGTTTAAAGTGGTTCCACTGGTCAGGTAGTCTGCTTTATTGAACTTAAAGATTAACAACACTGAAGTTTGCTAAAAGTCATTATTCATCGATTGTGTTTGTCTTTGGTTATATTTTGGTTGGGGCAGGTTGTCTGAGGGTTGTTAGTGGCGGTGGACTCGGGGACTCTTTCAGCTTGTTCTCATAAAAAATACGTTCAAAAAGCTACGAAAAGATAAGCACTGTAATCCGTATGATTTGCTTTTGCTGTGCGCATCTCATTGACTGCTGCTGTATAAGAATGCGGATGGCCGCGTAGGGAGGGGATTCGGGAAGTAGAGTTCGCTTCCCGGGGAAAACAAATTACATTCACCCAGAAAATGTGTGTTCCTTGGGAGTGTTTAAATACAAACCACGATCTGTTTCCCAAACTTAAAGTGATGGTTTGTAGTAATTTCACCCTAGGTTGCTTTACACCTTGACTTTGAGCCAAACAACCCCCCATAAGCTTTTTTCCCTTGTTATAACGTTGGTCGAGTTAGCGTTATGGATATTCCTCTCGGCTGCTACCGCTCCTCTTGGCTGCTACCGCGCGATAGCGCAGTAGTATCCATCAGGCAAGTGTTACAAACTTTCTAATGCCTCATTTTATAAGTACAGAAACTATTTGTACTACTGTAGAAGTTCCCCCCATAATGGTATCATTCCTGGCATTATTAGTGGGGTAATTTATGAGATACAAACGTGGATCCATTAGCACCTGCCCTAAGCTAACCAGCTGATAAAGCTAACTCGACCAACATTATAACAAGGGAAAAAAATGGGGGGTTGTTTGGCTCGAGGTCAAGGTGCAAAGCAGCCTAGGGTGAAATTACTCCAAACCATCACTTTAACTAGTCGTTTCAGTGCCTAAAACGTAACTTTCGTCACGCATAACGTTTACTTTTTTATGCCTAAACTTAACTTAATCGCCGCCAAAATGATCGGCAGCTCTCGGTGCTCTGTACCCGGCGAACAGTCACTTATTCTCTGGTAACTGAACCACCAACTATCGCTGATCTGACGAAGCACCATGCTGAGCATCGTAGCCGGTGTCGCAGAGCTCTGTAGCGGCTAAACACATCTACTAACTGCCGCTGATACAACAAGCTGTGACGGAGGTCTGTAGCCACGCCACAAAGCTCTGTAGCCGATGTCACGTGACCAGCCGGCTGCCTGCTAGTTTTCGTATAATATCACACGTTTGAGTGTGTATAACTTTTTGTACGATATCCTACGAACCCGTTCATGAGAATGCGTCGACTCTTTTCTATGTTCAAGTGTCACGACTGTCCAGTCAGCAGGGCAACTCAAATATACCGGTCACTGGAAAACTAAGGGCCCTATTTTAACGATCTGAAACGCAAGTATCAAACGCCAAACGCAAGTAGCTTTGTGGGTGGATCTCGGGCCTGATGCTATTATACCGGTGGGATAAATGACTCTTGCACCTGATGCAAATCTAAAATGGGGTGGTCTGAAGTAGCTACATTACTCATAGGTGTGGTTTGGGCGTAATGTGCAATAAACCAATCAGAGCGTTATTTCACATTCCCTTTAAAAGCAGGCGCGCTTGTTCCATGGCGGATTGCTATTATAATGGCAGATTTACTAGGCGCACACCAGGAGCGGTTCACAGCGAGGAGACCGACGTTTGCTATTGATTTTTCTTTTTGTCAAAATGTAAATAAAGAAATGTCACAGAAACATACTTTCTGATGTTTTGGGCTCACTCTCACTGAATGACCAGGTTATGAATGCATGGTGATATTTTTGCAGTGTAGTCCTAACATTAGACCGAGATTACCTCACTATAGACGATGCAGCTCTCAGGGGCAAACGCACTGCAACTTAATGAAACACACGCAAATAGACAAAACACAAGCAAATTTAGAAAACATCTTCATTAATTTGACAACGCATGCGCAGCATTTAGCAAATGCGCTGAAAATACAGAAACGATGCAAAAAGAAAAGCACACTAACTCCGAAAACAGAAACGATGCAAAAAGAAAAGCACACTAACTCCGAAAACAGAAACGATGCAAAAAGAAAAGCACACTAACTCCGAAAACAGAAACGATGCAAAAAGAAAAATACTAAATGGGTCGAAAATCAAGCTGTTCCACTTAGCGCTCTCCCTAGAGGCCTGAAGAACTTCCATTGTGTAATCTGGATGCAGCGCTTTTTTTGTCGCATTTGTTTTTCGGGGATTGTGTTCTTTTCTTTTTGCATCGTTTCTGTTTTCGGAGTTTGTGTGCTTTTCTTTTTGCATCGTTTCTGTATTTGCAGAGCGTTCATGTATTTGGTTGTGTTGTGTGTATTTGCAGCGCGTTTGCTAAATGCTGCGCATGTATTGTCAAATTAATGAAGATGTTTTCTTAATTTGCTTGTGTTTTGTCTATTTGCGTGTGTTTCATTAAGTTGCAGTGTGTTTGCCCCTGTCGGCCACCGTACATTTGGGTTAAGTGGCATCGGCACATGCAGTTCAACATCACATCTCCTTAAGTCCTCTAATATTTCTTCATTTATGTCATCAACACATCCATGATTCATGGAAATGTTGTGTAAAACAAGGTCATATTTTCCTTGTATATGTATGGTTTGCAAAAATGGGAACTGCTGGGTCCGTGAGATGAGAGAAGCAAAGTGTACGTGCGGTGTCCACACTCTACATTACGGCCAAGCATGCACCCTTAAAATAGCATCTGAATAACGCACCACTGACTTCAGACTAGGTTTTTCCTGTTCTGTGGCGGAACTGTCTTCTGAAATTGCAAAATAGCACAGGGAACATTTGCGCCGGAACACGCCTCCTTTTTTTGCTGAACCTCCCCCTGGGAGCGCAAATTCATTCCTTAATTTACCGACATGAGTCTGTTGAAGGAAAAGTCTGCTGTGCATCAGGTGCAAAATAGGAATGATACATGCGTCGGTGTACAAAGTCAATTGCGCTGGGTGCAAGATAGGGCCCTAACACTTAAACTGTGAAAATGTGTTTTTTCTTTACTAAAAATAGAATGCGTCAAAGGATTGTGAAGAGAATGAGCTGACATTTATCTAACTAATAATCTAAACCTTTCTTTTAAAGAGGCTATAATCAACACTTGTATAATAACAATGTATCAAATGACGATGTGAAAGAAGTTGCTTATAGTGATGAACCTACAGTTTTACGGAGCTCCTTACTATATTTCCCAAAACAGAGCTAAAATAGAATCAATATTGGACTTACATTCACCACAGAAACATGACTCCAAATTAATTGTGTTGCTCTGTAACAGCTGGTTATGTAAATAAGCAACCGATTGCTAACAAGTTTGCCATATCAAATTGTTAATGTTGTGTACATAAGTTGTTAATGATTCTCCCAAGTGGCTAAAAATCTGTTATTGCAGGTTTATACATAAGGAACCCAATCATTATATTTGGGCCATCCACATCAGACTTCCAAAATAGCCTGGAATGTAATCTGCAGTGAAAGCAATTGCCAAAGGCATATTGCCAAAGCACATTAGTATGCTTTGGCGATGATCAAGGGTCATAAATGTTACCTGCTCAGCAAGAGTGATTCCTGGGGTGATTACTGGGGTAGTATTATTTATGACGCTCAATAATTATTGAGTACTTGCAGCTGATAGCAGAAGAAAATGATGTCAATGACAACAGCTGTTTTGATCAGCGTGATGAGGGGCTACCGGAAGATGGCTTTGTGACATCACGGACGAGCAGTATGTTAGCCATGTTTGTTATAGCTTTATTACTGAAAATCAAACATCATCTTTTTCAGAAAGATGAAAAGCCAAAACAACGTGTTTTGTTTTCACATTTATATGCCTTATAGTGGACATGATGGTACACACATACATACAGATCCGCACATACGTCTCTACGTCCGATAAAGTTGCAAGATTAGCAGCAGATAAGGAGAGCAGTGTGAGAGAGAGATTATGATGAATATAGAAGGTCAACAAGGGTAAAGAGACAGAGAGGTAGGGAAGACAGAAATACAGAGAGCAGAGAGAGAGAGAGAGAGAGAGAGAGAGAGAGAGAGAGAGAGAGAGATTTGAGAAAATCATAGATAGATAATTGTTAGATAATTACTGGTCAAATTTCCCTGGATGTGCAGGAGTGCAGGATGTTGATGGGACAGAGAACAAGTTGTATAGGAAGATTTGTGTTTGTGGCTGTGTGCATGCATGTGTATAAGTGAGTTTAAACTCTATGAGGTGTAGTTTAAAGGCTATTTAACATTTAACAGCTTACACAATAAAATAACTAATCCAAAACCTGTGCAATGAAAAAGTTGAAAAAAATTCACCCAGGCTGACATTTACCACATAGACATACACATACCACAAAGAGCAGATGCACATTATAGACTGAGACAATACTCACACATACAGTACATGAACACACACACACACACACACACACACACACACACACACACACACACACACACACACACACACACACACACACACACACACACACACACACACACACACACACACACACACACACACACACACACACACCCCATGGGGTTTATCCTGGGTTATCTCGGTTATCCCATTTTAGGAGACAGGCCTCTGCTTGGATTGCTTTCCCACTTAAGAGAGAAAGAGAAGGAAATGGATCGTAGAGGTGTCCTCTGATTAATAAACCATGTATGTGGTTTCCTTGGCTTCGCTAACCCTGTGTGTGTGTGTGTGTGTGTGTGTGTGTGTGTGTGTGTGTCTTTCATTCAGCTCTTTAGCTTCTTCTATATTAAGAGGACGTAACATTAGGAGTGCCACTCTGTTGTGTCTTGCATGTCAAACAAGGACATTAAGATACAAGATTTTTATTTTGCTTTGCAAAAGGCTGGTACCCTATCATAGATCTCACGGCACAAATACACAGCTTTGACACTTGTGACTTGACATGAACCAACATAATGTCAATGGAGCTGGAACTGTTACTGTTCTCTTAGAATTATACTTTTAAAGTGTGTGTTCAAAAGTAACCACCCACATTAAATAAAAGAAAGAAAGAAAGAACGTTATGGCCGCGATGGAACAGTGAGTTCTGGATATTGATGTGCTTGGCATTTATGGGAATGGATCACAAGCACAGTCTCAAAAAAGAAAGATATTTTTTGGTTTAGCCCCATCAGAATAACAGGGTAACTCAGGACATATGCTGCAGGTATTTTGCAGCCACTGTTACAACACACACCAGCTGTGCTTAGTTCAGTGAAAACAACAAAACAAAAACATTTCAGGAGACTTCAATGTAACTGCAAATTCAAGCATCAACATCAGATCTTTTCTGCTTTGTTCCTTTATCTGCATCCCATTGGCCAAAATGTCTCTGACTGCAATACACAAAAAGCAATAAGGTGACTTCAACAGGAGTAACTATTCAGGTCATTTTCACAAGTGTAAATTACTAGCAGCATTCAAGACTCTACTCTTTCAGTGTGAATTGCATTGTATGGCATTTAGAGGTACACTTGCAGACTGAAGATGTGACCATCCAATGACCAACTTATGTCACCCAGTACTAAAATAATATTTTGTAGCCCTTTAAAAGTAAAAGAAAAAAAATAATATCTATCATCAAAGGCCATGCGATTGTATGCTTCACTAGGCTGGGAAAGTGACTGATAACATTATCTGTTCTTTCAGCAGCTGTTCTAAAGGAGCGGCATCCCCAGCTGCTCCGCTCAGGTGCTAACAGTGGAGGATTGTGACTGAGCTGGATAAAAGCAGCAACCATGTGTGAATGGCTGCAGGTTTGGCATAGACATGCAGGCTTGAGTGAAAAATATGCATATGAGAAATATATATATTAAAATCTATTTCTTATCATACAGTGAACTGATGCAAAACCTGGAGGACATTAGGAAACCTTGGCTAATGTGCACAGCTACTTTTTATATTAAAAAAGTAATGGTAAGAAATGATTCCTAAGTCCACTGTTGACCAGTGCATTTCTACTAGCGGCTTATGATTTGCACATATAAATCACAGATGGAAGCTGGAACACACACAATGAAGAGTACCTCTATAAAAAAAATAAACTCTTTAGTGGCAGCAACTAATTAAATAGAAAAATGTCTTCAATAGAATAAAGTTAGTTAGTTTTCATCTTCATTCAAAAAAAGTACACATTTATAAGTTAAATCTCTAAGAATGTAATTTTCCACTGAATATTTCGGTGTAGGTGTCTACTAAAGAAATAGCAAAAGTTGGTAACATTTTCTATGAAGCACATATGTATAATGTACAACGAATATTATATTACATGCAAAATATATCTCAAGAATTTATATAATCAATTATTCATGATGCATTATAATGTCTTATTATAATAAGTCTTAAAGCATTGCCAACAAACAGAAATGGCAAAAGTACTCACTTCCTGTACTCAAGTAGAAGTACAGATACTTGTGTTAAAAAACATTAACGTTAACATTAGCCCAAAATAAAGTCGATTTGGGACAAGACCAAGTAACGTTATTGTTAACTTAAGTGGTCTTGAAAACAAGAACGGCCTTGAGTAACGTTAACGTTACTACAGCACTGTTACACTAAATCAAGTTACTGAATTTGTTTTTAATATAAAGCTATACATGCAGATATTGTATCAGCTAGTATTAGATTATTTTCAAATGAACAACGCTCACTAACCTTAATGTTACTTGGGTTACTTAACTAAATGCTAGCGAACCAAGGCATTGTGATTGCTAGCAGGAGAACAAATGTAACTGACCATTAACCTAAACTTAATAAAGTTACTGAAACAAACAACAAATAGCTTTTGATAACAACAAAAAGATGCATTTACCTCTATGTGTTTTTTTAAATTCGATGGTAAATTCTTGAAAGCCAGCAGTTTGTGGTGTTTCGGTTGGCACAAGTTGCAGCACATTATAACAATGTATATTCCCATCCAATTAGATTTAATTGGATGTGTTAAAAATATGAATAACGGTAACTCCACTGAAATTATTTTAAAATAAAGTAACGAGCCAATTTTGTATGATGTAAGGAGTAGAAAGTACCGATATTCGTGTTAAAAATGTAAGGAGTAAAAGTAAAAAGTAAAAAATAAAATAGTAAAGTAAAAATATCTGAAAAATCTACTTGAGTACAGTAACGAAGTATTTGTACTTCGTTACTTCCCATCTCTACCATCAAATAATACGTATTTTGGTTGCTTCAAACTAACTAAGAAAATTACACTTCTGCTGTGCATGGTCTTTACAACACAGCACCAAATGTCAAGATCTAACATGTACATATCATCATTAAAAATAAATTCCATTTGTCTGTAGGAATATAAGCCAAAGCAGAGTTAGAGAAAACCAGTCGCAGTATGAGTAGCTCTCCAATTCATTGACATTTATACTTGTATTTTCTAAAGTTATTCCCAAGGATGTGTGGTCGTGGGTTTCAAACAGCCAGTATTCCCAGTCAGTTGGTGATGTTCTTTTGACAAGGCGGTGGCTCCCGTCAGAGCCCTACAGCAAAGTGTGTTCACCGTGAAACCAACACAGCCTTTCTCAACATGAAGCAGAGAATGAGCTTTCACAACCACATTCTTCATCCATTATGACTACAGAAAGCACACTGATGACCATAAGACTAAATGTAGTCTTGCATTGCCAGACCTTCCTCCACAGAGCTGCGGAGGTCTGGCTAGTCCACAGAGCAATCCAGGATGGGAGAAAAAAGTGCTCTGGTTTATTGGCATTTCGTTAAACCAATCACAATCGTCTTGGGCAGGAACTTGTTTTGGTGGAACATGTACGTTCAAAGGTTGTTTTAGTCATGCAACAGAAAACTCAGATTGGACAGATAGTCTAGCTAGCTGTCTGGATTTACCCTGCAGAGATCTGAGGAGCAGTTAACCATAGTCCTCATAAATCGCCCGGAGTGTAAAATTACAATACAAAGAAAGCGTAAGGTAACGGACATCCGAAAACAGACATCCGAAAAGAGTGACATCTGGCGGAATTTCAGGCAGAACGAGAGCAATCCCGGAAGTTGAACATCGTGGATATAGACTAGACCATAACCACTTATGGATGTCTTATAATTGATAATGCCTGTAATCCTAATACACTATGAAGGCTTAAAGCAGTCCTTACACATGTACACAAGTTTGTAACGCAGGGTTTCTGAGAATCCAAGTCAAGAGGTAATGCTGATGACATCATCAGGGTTATTTTTTCAGATTTTAAAAAGCTCAAGAGCCACAAAACACATCATACAAATGTTTTCACGAGCCGAGTAGTCTTTCTTCAGGTGGAGTAAACAGATTTAGTGTGTAAAATTGTGTCCCTTTAATGTTGTATTTTCCATTGCATTGAAACACTTAATGCACATGTAATATTGACTGGACGTGTCAAATAGCTCTAAATACTAAAAACAGAGAAGCATTACAGTTACCATACTTCTAATCGGATGTCAGACAGTTGAAAAAAGGGGGTATTTTGCCAACAAACAAAAGCCAATGCGGTCTTTTAAATCCACTGAAACACAAAGTGGGCAGCGTGTTTTGCTGCAGCTGTCAAAGCTGTCAAACCAAACTGGATTCAACTATTTTAACCTCTTGGTCTTGGAAACAGACCAAGCATACCAGTGACAGAAGTAGAGCAGAACATTACACCAATGAGTGAGAAAGAGGGGAAAGGTAAGACAGGACAGTTGAGAGATTGAGAAGGTTCGGATGATGAAGCATAGCTGAGAAAGATGGTGGAAGAGAAACAGAGAGGGGGGAGAGCCATACAAGCTGAATTGAGAAACAGGAAATCAATAGCGGCGGCCACCCAGGCAGCCAAATAAAGGAGGCTTTACTGTACAGTGGCACACAGCAAACGATGATGACTACACATTAATAAGGAAAATGCTGTTTGGGGCGAAATGAGACGGTACAGTATGCTGTAGCCTGGTTGTGAACTGAGAAATAGACATAGAGAAGGTGCTGCAAAATTATAAAATGCAATGCAAACACACAAAGCAAAAAATGCTCATGTTGATGATGGTTGCTTTGTGCAAGTAATTAAAACATGACAATGTGTCGTTTACCCTACGGCTTTACCTCAGAGTGGTCTAATGTGAAATCAATACTGTATGTGCAAGACTGAACAGCATGAAATGTTGCAAAGAAAACATTGAAGGTTAGACAGAAAGCCTTCAATATATCTGCAACCAGCATATAGTTTTCTGCCAAGTCTTGAACTATTTTTATTAAGGGTTCAATTAAATTGCTCTAGTGGGAGTAGTTTTGAATATGTTTTTGAGTGGGGGGGGGGGGGGATATTTAGCCTTCAGTTTCTTTAAACCATCACATAATGTGTAAAGCAGGACATCTAATCAGGTAAATAAGGATATAAATCATCTCTATACTCAACAGTTTCTTTTTAAAATTAACACAAATTTAAAGCATTAACATTTTACACATGCAGGTAAGGTTTTAGATGAATAATATAACTTTGTGAAACTGAGTTTGTCATTTTGCTATTTGAAACCTACAACCCTGTCCTTTTATCTTTTACAGGCCTCTCTCACTGTAAAGTCTCACCCTTTCCACTGGTTTACCTCACTCTGTTGAAGTCTTCCAGTAATTGAAGAGAAGTGTGCAGTCAGCTTCCTTCCTTAAAGGTCACATGGAGAAAAAAATTGTCCAGCTGACAGTAATGTCTACACTGGGATTGGATCTTCCACTGTTGCTGCTAATTTCTTCTTAAATCTGACCAAATGTCAGCAGCACGCCTGTTTGAGGTTCCTGCAGCACTGTGTCAGTTTGTGGTGGATAAAGACGGTTGGGATGTTAATGAATATTGCTGGAGTCATTAGCTATTGTATGAGGGGGAATTATGCCTTGTGTGTCTCAGTATAGAGTTACACTCAATAAATATTAAAGCTATAGTGCATAATTTCTATCGCCCCCATGAAGAATTCTAAGTAATGACAACAGCACACAAGCCTTACATGATCGTGCAGCGCCCCCAGCCCTCCTGGATTCAGTTGCTAGCAGCTGAGGAGGACACGAGTTTCCGCGCAGGAAAGTCACTGGACGAAACAATCTTCTGAACATAACCATACTGAGAAATACAGAAATAGTTGTGTGGGGCTGATAGTCTTAATTAGCTTTGTAGCAACTCATTTGGCAATGGCTCGAATGTACCGGACGTTTATTAACATCAAAAAGTTACACACTAAAGCTTTAAGGAATGCATCTCAACTCATGATGCATGCTAATTACATATAGGTAACATCGGCAGGAAGACATGATGATGAATGCATTTGAAAGTGATCATTAATAATAGTTTAATTATTTTTTTCCCCATAAGACACTTAGTTTTAGCAGTAAACAGCAGTGAAGAGGGCAAGTCACAAATGCAGAATTTTTCCCAGAATTGTCTGCAGACACAGACAAAAAATTAAAAATCTCTGGATCACTGCTGAAAACTGTAAAAAAAAAAAAAAAAAAAAAAAGAAATTATTTAAAAAGAAAAAAAAAACGTCCGCAAATGACTGATGAGCTGGCACACAGTTCCCCAAACTTTCTACCTGCTTTGGAGGAGATGTACATGGTGGACCCACGGCTTGATGACATTTTTGCATTTTGTGTTTTAGCGGAACTATAACAAAACAAAGTTACCACAGTTCAAAATGTGTATAAAGTAGTGCTGTCAAACGATTAAAATATTTAATCGCAATTAATCGCATTAATGTCATAGTTAACTCACAATAAATCACACATTTTTATCTATTCTAAATGTCCCTATATTTCTTTTTGTCCAATTATTTTTTCTCATTTTAATGCTCTTATCAACATGGAAAAGTGGATCGGCTTGCTTTGTGCTTTTGTCGCCTGGCTTTGACGAGGGGGGCAGAGAATTTGCATCAGCTCAAAACGTAACGGTAGCCTACTACTCTTTGGCCAGCTCGCAAGCCCAACAGGCACATGGTGTGCGGCGTGCCTGCTGTTTTGTTTCCGTTCTAGCTAGATCCGCTGTGGTGTTGTAGTTTTTCTAACGTTACTAGTTGTTGCAACAGCATGTGAAAAAAACTACAAAGTTCGCTATGCCAAAAAGAACGTTAATCTCATGATAAAAAAAATGTACGCCGTTAAAATGGGTTTGCGTTAACGCCGTTAATAACGCGTTTAACTGACAGCACTAGTATAAAGCTGATGTAACTTTGTATCCACTTGGGGGCAGCAGAAACAAGCTGTGAACACAATGTTGACATAAAGGTTGATATGGTGAATTTACAAAGAGTTGCTTATTCCACATTCAACAGATACAGAGCAACTTTATCGTTCATTTTGGAGTCGTGCTTCTGGAAACACAAAGTACAATATTCATTCTCTTTCAGCTCCTAAGGGATTTTTTGGCACTTTAGCTGCTAAATGCTACACCATAGTGTTCACCAGCTAGGCGCTAACTTTGTCGGTCTGCCATTTGGTGCTGGGCAGGTGTAGAGTGGGTGCATCAAAACTTAAAGCAACTGCCGAATGCACCTGGACACAACGCTGTAAGAGTGAACTAATATAACAGCAAACGTTTTTAGATTAACCTTGATCCCTGCCATAGATTGTTGGTTTTAGTACCATTTAAGTAGGAATTTAGACCTTTATGTTGCCTTGTAATTGTATGATTCATTTTCTCTGCAGCTGCTTTGTAACTGTTACTCTCTCTACTTTCCCAATATGAAATAATATTCAGTCTTCTTGAATAAATTAATTGAAATATAACCAAAGCCGTTTACTTATACTGTATATTCATTGCTAAACTCATATTTTTAACACATTTGAATTTATTTGCATAATAAATGTGGAAGGAACATCATCTGTCTTAAGTGGATGTAATGCATCCGATGTAATTACAGACATGCTTTCATACTGACAAGTGCTCAACAAATTGAATAAGACTAATAACTGACTTTACCATTACACTGGGTTACACCAGCGCTGCCTGGAAAATAGACCATGACACATGAGATCGTGAAACTGAGCCTGTGATTACTTTGGACATTGTTTCCTTCCATTGGGTTTAGTGCCTATCTGAGATCATTCTTTCTCTAATGTAGTATTCAAAGTGCCTGTTTTTTTTAAGTAGGACCTAAAACATCACTGCTTCCCTCACTCTTGTACAGTACAAAATAATAGTTTCAACAATCGAGACATGAAGGCAAAATCCAATACAATGATGGTGTACTGTATATAACTGATGTTAGCCAATCAAGGCATTAAGAATGGCAGGCTTCCTTGTTAGTTGAGCTGTAAGGAGATTACTTACCACCGGCCATGACATCTTATTCCCCAAATCCCTCTCTAACACTAGGCAGCTCCATCAAATACAGATCTCATGCTCCTTGTTGCCACCCAACCCTGGCAGTGTGCTTCATCCTGTGTGTCAGGATATAATCAAGACAACATAAAAAGCAATAGAGTGCAGACACTGACAACCAAAACAAAGAGAGGGCTCTAAAAAGTCAGAAGGGGACTTAAAGGATTAGAAGAAACCCAAATGTTTTCCAGCCAAATTCAAAAGAATGAAAAACAGAAACCTATGAACTCATTAGAAATAACAGAGTCAGTGTCTGAAAAAATATTTCAGCATTAAGAGTTATAATAAATTGTATTTCAACATATGGCATGCTTTTGTACAAACAAGAGCATAGAGGGAGCCCTGAATGGATCATATAGAAATTGTATTTTTCCAAGTCTATTTGTTGATCAAAAAATATCAAACAAATACCAGTTTATCAGCTTGGAGAACTCCTGTGACACTGTCAATGACCCAATGCGGGGTCCCACACCAAGGCTGAGAAACTTTGATGAAAAAAATCGACAATGGATGTAAAATGAGAATTACACAAGGACACGCAGGGCAGGTTTTAAGAGATCTAAATTCTGTCAGTGAACCCAGCAGGGTTGTTCAAAGTTTCAACCACCTTGACAAAGGAGAAACTTATAATACTACTACTTCACATTTGGGTGCTAACTTCCTTAGTTTTGGCTCAGTTTGTGTGAGGAGGATGGTGAGAGATTACACTCAAGTTGGCGGCCGGCCAACTTCAACGTTTGAAGATGCTATTTGATCATGGCTACATAAGTTTTCTTTTTTCTTAAAATTAATTAGTGCAGCCAGCCCACAAGGCTCATCGCTGCCATTAGCGAGCTCACGTTTACACGCAAGCACGCACACACACACACTTGTTAAGTAAATGAGAGTAGCTTTAAGGAAGCCCTCTGTGAGCAGTAAACAGAGGTTTACAACACTGTAAAAAAAATTTGCAGCATGTCTGGACATGACACATGTAGAGAGGCAGCATCATGATGCAAGAAGGCTTGGACATGTATATAAGCTTATTCCACCCCTAAATTTCCTCTTGCAGAGTGCAACTGCAAAATCAAACCAGAGTGGGTTCATCTTTTCATCCATCATGTCAATAAGCACACTAGAGATGTTCACACTTATTCTTATCCAGTTTATTCTCTCAGTAAAAGAAAACGGAATGGGGAATCATAAAGTAAAACAATGGAAACAAAAATATAGAATTTTCCACGTTTATCTTCCCATTTTATAACCACATTACAACCAAAAAAAAAACAGCTCTACACTAAAGTGTAAGTGAGAAGCAAAAAGGGGTTAAATAAGGTTTTTTTTAAGATACAGAATATTCATTCATTATGCATTTTCTGTTCATTCCTTCTATAGTCCACCAGGAAAACGTTATACCAGGAAAGTAATTATTTGCTGAGTTTAACTTTCAGCACTCTACTCACCCCAGCCACCACCTCCCCCCTCTACAGCAAGGAGGGGGGGAGGGGGCGAGGGGGGCAGAGAGGTTGAAATAAGGAAAAATAGAGCAATCAATAAGGGGAAAGATGAGAAAAGGAAAGTGAAAGGCAAGAGAATGGAAGGAGGAGAATGCATGTGAGCTCATCGTGCAAGCTGGAAATGAAAACATGGGGCATTAAAGGAAATAAGGGCATTAAAGTACTGAAAACCAAATAATAGTCTTTTATCAAAGTACCTTTAAGATGTGGAGATTTGAAATGAAGGTCTAAAACAGTATGAGAAACCTGAACTATAACAACCATCATTCATCTTAAGCAGGAACCTCTGAGTGACACTCTGCCAGCTCAGCTTCAGTCCAAACTCAAGTTGTACAGCAATGGTTGATCTTGCCTGCTTGTGCTCAAGGTGAACAGCTGAGCACATATAATAACATAAAGGTGTGAGAGAGTATGTTTATTTGCATTGCCCACAAATCTCTAGTCTTTTACAGACATTTCAGGTCCAGTCACAAATCATACACACACTTTGATGTACGTCATGCCCTGTAAATATCGTCTTCCTGAAGTTTGGACGCATCCAGCACACATAAGCCACATGTTGCTAAAAACAGATGTGTGGAGAGGGAATAAGGGGATGAAGAGAGGAAGACAGCGGAAATCTGCGACTAATTCTCGATCAATCACATCCCAACGTTGAAGACAGATCTGTGTGAGATCCAGGGCCTGTCCATGGACAACCTGCTCGCTCCCACCAGCATAATGTGTTCGAGTCCGGCTCACACTGCAAGTTCTGAATTTGGACTTACAGGATCACCCCAGTTTCATCGTCCACAATGGCCACCTCAATCTTAAAACAAACAAAAGAGTAAAAAGGGGTCCTGTACAGGGAAAAAGAAGGATGCAAGTTGGTGAGGGGAGGGGTGAAGATTGTATTTTGATATCCTGATAACCTGAGGTGGATGATTAACAGGTGTTTCTAAAGGATTAGGGGTAGTGGACGGCCAGGGGGGTTAGAGACACTGACTTAAACTGAGGCCGGCTTGCTCGTTTTGCTTCACAAAATCCATGCTTGGCGCAGTGTACAAAGGAGCTCTGTCTGATTTTGAGGTAAAGAGCACAGTCTATAAACAGCGCCAAAGCAGAAGTGTACACAAAGGATAAGCATCCTTTTCTCCTCCTCGTCTTTCTTTTTTGAGGTAAAGGGTATAGTCTTAGACTGGCTTCCGGGATAAACATTTGTATAAAGCATTGTATTTCTTCTCGCCATCCTTTTATTCGTTCTTACTCAGCTCACACTTGTGTAATCAGGAGCTTGCAAAAAAAGTGAAGAAAATGTATATTTCCTTTGCCCTTTATTGTTCTGTCATTTCTGGGTGTGGATTTTCCAAAAGGCATCTTAGCAGCAGGGATATGATCAAGCCAACAGAAGCTGAAAACAACCAGGATATGGGTAACAGTGGGATTTAAAAGAGCGAGCATAATTTAAAAGAAAAAAGATGGAGGTTTGTATCCAAAAAACCTGCAAAAAATCTTGAAAAAAGAAAAAGAAAAATGAGAAGAAAACAAAATTAAAAATCGGATCCCTGTTGGTGCTAAGACACCGTCTGAAAGCCGAGATTCTTCGGAGGGAACGGCCGCTCAGGAGCACTCTTCTCCGATGCGCTGGCATGAGCGGCCCACCTTGCGGTCGAGCTTGACCATCTTTAGGACAGCCTCCTGGCGACCACGGCCCAGGTGGTCAAACAGACACTCATGTTGCTCTGGGAGCCGATGGAGCATGCAGAAGACATAACCTGGAGAGTGGGTGAGGGGTATGGATGCACGAGAGGGAGAGTGGTTAATTTGCCAAGATCAGCAAATGTACAAACATCACTGCGACTGTTGAAACAACCTGAATAAAAATACAGGACACAGAATGCAAAAGAACATAGTAAAATAGATGCACAGTAGATTAATCATGCATCTCTAGAAGCTAATTACTTGAAAATCTTTGAACACTATTGAAGCCAATACAGGTGGATAAAGATCTCTTTAAATATACCAGTATTTTTAAACGGCCAAGAGCAGATAATATTTATTGCTTTGCAACCATGCCTTTGTAAAAGGTCTTGTTACCAGAGAAGACATTCTAGTCGATAGCTTCCTCCTTTGACTCCATTCAACAAAAGGCAGACAACCCTCGTCTCTCTCATTGACTCTCTGTCTCTACTGTAGCACTCTCAACAAAAGGCCCTGCCACTGTAGGAGGCTCGTTAAGCTCAGAGAAGCTCATTAGCTCTCATCGTCTTAAATTCATTCATTAATACACATAATAACACTGCTGGCATTCAGTGAGCGCTGATTAAAAGCCCAGTTTGACAGCTGGTTGCTACGCAATTAAAACCTCTGTGATTACAGCGCACACAAATGGAGTGGAACGGAGAAAGTGGTGTAATATGTGTAGGCTTTTAAAATGGATGGACCGCTAGTCACTGCCCAAAAGAGGGGGTGGGGAGGGGGGAACCCCATATCAAAACATTTCCACCTAGTTGACTTGTTTTTGTAACTGAACTGTGAATCGAACTGAGTGTTAAAACATCAATGAGCTGGGAGGGAAAAAAAATGTATTTTACCCAAGGTGAAATTGAAAACAAAAGAAGCAATTTCATGAGAGTAGCTTAAAAAGGCAGAGAGACACACACACACACACACACACACACACACACACACACACACACAGAGCGTGGCACTATCTTTGTGGGGACCTGTCATTGACATAATGCATTCCCTAGCCCCTTACCCTCACCTTAACCATCACAACTAAATGCCTAACCTTAACCCTTACCCTCACCCTAACCTTAACCTAATTCTAACCCTAAAACCAACCAAGTCTTAACCCTCAAACAGCCCTTTGAAGTTGTGGGGTCCAGCATTTTGGCCCCACAAAGCTGTTCGGACCCCACAAGTATACTATATTCTCGGTTTTTGGACCCCACAAATATAGTTAAACAAGAACACACACACACACACACACACACACACACACACACACACACACACACACACACACACACACACACACACACACACACACACACACACACACACACACAAAAGATATCCTTTAAAAATAACCAGTTGTTGTAGTAAAGACGTTAATTAACAGGCTAATTATGTTAATAAGTGCTTTTTACTATCCCTGCCGCTCCACAACGTGCACACAACAGCATGCTGGCAAGGCCAAATAGATTGCAGCCATTGTGTGATTATAATGTACCTTATGGCTGAATGGTTACTTACTCAACATATAGCAGCTTCCTGGATCAGAAAAAAAGGTTACTGGTACTGGAAAAGGTATTGTAGTCTTTCTCTAATATTAGGACCACTGCTTGCAGAGTGAAAGATAGGGGAACGTGCCAGGCAGGAATAAGGTTGTGGCACAACCTTATTCCTGCCTGGCACTTGTGCTTGTGTTGGATCTCAGAGGAGAACCTGTATGATCTGATTAGCTTTTTAAGTTCCCATGCCTTCACTTCGTGTCATACTAACACCTAGTCAGATGAATATTATAGTCACTGTGTAACAGCAGAAGTCTACAGAGTCAGTGCGTTTACATGCACAGCAGTAAACCCAGTTAGTGAATAACCTGGTTATACCAGTTCTCCCTGTATACATGAGCGGGGAGGAATGGGGAGAATGACAGGAGTAACTCTACCTCCGGTACCGTATGTGACGCTCTGCCAACACACAACTGGCTTTTTCTTCCAGTTGACCTATGTCAACATTACACGTATTGGCCTTTCAATAAGTAACAATTAACAACTTAATGTTTCATTTACACATTCTTGTCACAGCGTAGGAACGCACCGTGTTCACGCCAGACAACTGACAACTTGTTCGGCTGATTATAACGTTATCTGTAACCAGTGTCGGGTGGAATGCTAGCTAACTAACATTAATGTTGGCCAGCAGCTGCTGCTCGGCCCCTCCACTTTTTTGCCGAGACACAGCGTTGACAGCCCCGTACAATCCGGCAATCAGTTTAGCCATCTACCGGACTTCGCTGCTGCCTCGGCGGGTATCGGCATCTTTCTGCCAATTTCTGTTTTGTTGTATGGTGTCATAGCAACAACAGCTACTTGCAGCGCTGACTGATTATTTCCGGTTCAAAAACCACTCAAGCGGAATGGGGAGAGGCAGTCAAACCGGTCATAGCCCGGTTAAGGTGTATGCATGCACGGATAACTCCGGTTACTCTCTACTTACCTTTGTTAACCGGGTTATGAGAACTACGACTTTAACCGGGGTAAGGGGTTTACATGGCGTTTGAGAAATCAGGGTATTGACTTAACCCGAATATAATCGTTTTTTTAAAACTGCATGTAAACGCACTGAGTGTGACAACAATGGATCAGATCATCCACCGGAACTCTAATTTCTCCCCCATTTACTATCTGAAAAGCGTTTATATTTCAGCTAATTATCAGACCTTCTTGGCTTACACTGTAAAACATTCTGCAGAACCATTAGCAAAGTAATCTGCAATTACAGCAGTAGTCAGAAATCACTGTAATTGCCACCATTTCCCCTTCAGTCTGTGTAAAGCTTGTTTTCATAGTAAGCATTGGACTATTAAGGATGGATGGCCCATGCATTAAGCAGCGCCTGGTGGAAAAAAAAGGAAAGTCAATTTCCAATTTAGAAATTATTGTGTGGGTTTAAGCAGATGGTCTTTAAGCAGCGAAGAGCTGTGACTTTTTAAGTTCTTTAATTTGTATGCAAACAAGTTAATTAGCAAGCCAAGTATTGCTTTAAACTGCATTAGTGTTTGTGGTAATTGGCTTATGTTTTATGTGCAATGTGAAACATTCAGGCTTTCTGTAATGGTCCCCCAAGGCTAGCAAAGGCACTCTGGTCATCGACATTTCCGTCAACACACAAACACATGCTCAGGTAGTAAATGCATTTCACTGCACTAGATGTAAAATTAAGCTAACCAACATGCTTTTATGTATTTAGGAGGCCATTAAAAACTTGTTAAACAACACAAAAAAAACATGTATTTTATTAAACAATGACAAAGTCATTTATTTCCTCATGCACATGCAGGACAAAGGTCTTAAATAATAGCTACCACTACTTAATGTGTATGGCCTTGTGTGTGTGAGTGGGCCTTTGCGTGTATAGTTATTGGCATATATGTGGTTGTGGGTTAAATAATATGTTTAGTATATAGTATGTTTATGTGCGTAGAGTTGTATCATCGTACCACAGCGACAGGAACCAAGTTCTTGCTGAACCAGCTCCAGTTTGGTTTGGCAGCGATGGCAACGTTTGCGGCTCCGCTGTTTAGAGCCGCTGCGAGACGAGGATGATGGTGATGCAGACAAAGACGACGATGAAGACTCCTCACCCTCTGGCACATCACCCACTCTTGCTCGCTTCTCGGGTGAAACATCGCTTTCTGACTCTGAGGCTGGAGACACGTATAAGCAAAAATAAAGAGAAAAAAAGAGGCTGTGAGTTGCAGTCGCTGTGCTCCATAACTCCAACCCCATAAATTATTTTTCATATTTAACATTTTTCACAAAATTAAGAAAATGCACAGCAGGAGTTCCTGGATGTACTGTTAATGCTGTAAACAACTGGAAGTCTACAGCCAAAAATGTAAAAATAAAACCTTGATAGCTCAACACACATTTATTCTATTTCTATTGGGCAAATAGATAACTATGAAGAAATCTGTTGTGGACAGACACAAAAGCATGTGAAGGTTAATAGACTTGCAAGAAATGGTTTTAAATAATTAATCTACCAATATACTTACAGCCAAACCTTCTCCACCTTTTATTAGTCCCCCTACCCACAGATTATTCCAAAAAGAATTCATCTCCTGTGAGTCAAGGACAGCAGCATTGACTAGAATTTCAAGAGAAAACTTGAGACCTCCAATAATAAGCTCCATAACAACTTTGATTTAAACTGGGAGAGAACAGATGATGGTCTGCTGAAACAAAAAAAAACTCTTTGTGTTAAATAGAAAGGTGCTTTGGAGATTAATGATTCTCCTGCATTAGATTACATTCAGTCCAGCACCTGAGACAGGGAGAGCATGTAGCGAGTTCCACTGGTCGGCTAGAATTTCAACTCAGCTTTTCTCATCAATCCTGCAGACTTCTTCCCTGGCCCGGCCGAATGCTGATCAGTGCTCAATAAATCTCTGAGAACTAGGCCAAGCTGAGCAGCCAGATCCCCCTAACCTGCCCCGTCGATCCCTAAGTGTGCAAGTGCATGTTGTGCCAGCCTTTTGCTGTTCTGATAAATCTCTGTGGCAAATTTACTCCGGCTGAATCATCAACAACTTGCAATTTTTTATTTATTTTTCATTAAATAAAAAATGTGAACAATGAACTGATTTAAGAGTGTAATTGGTTGCACTTTTGTATCCAGGCTTTATACTTAAATACATTTATAGAGACTAAAAAGTGAAATGTCAACTCAGCCATAGCACAAGGTTTAAATTATGCTGTCCGTGCTCACATGAGCATTAGGGAAGGAATCAACATGTTCACATACCATCGCTGAGCTTTGCCTACTCTGCAATTGGCATGTGCTAGTTTTCACCTGTGTGAGTGCAGCATGTTGTGTCACCTAAGGGCGAAAGCACAATAAAAGGAGTGTGTGCAGTGTTTTAGACAATCGTTCAGATTAGTTTAATCAGTGCTGCTTATAATGTAAGCCCATAGGGTCTACACCAGCTCCACGCATGCTCCATGTTTCATCTCTGTCAGAAGTGCGTCATTGTGACCCATTTTCTCTTTAATAATGCAAATCTATTTCTTAAATTTGTAAAATCAAACACAGGACCTTCTTGTTGTAATGTGACTAGGGTTGGGTACCGTTCACATTTTTATTGGTACCGGTACCAATACTGGTACCTGAAATTCGATTATGGTACCCAACGGTACCTTTTCGGTACTTTCGCCCTGATAAAAAAAAAAAAAAAAAATGATTTCAGTTTAAAAAATAATTCCAAACCTATTTATCCTATTTACTTAGAACATTTTGTTATTTGTTTAGAACATGTTACACTCAAAACAAGATACAAATAAAACCTCTTCCTCTCTCCTCACAAACCCATCTCTATATTGAATAAAATAATTATTCTTTCATTACACTGCACTGTAACTTTTATTCTTGTATTTGTATATTATTCTATTCTAGCCTGTTTTATTGTCTTGACCGTTTTGAAATTGCTCTTGTGTTAGTGTTAGTGGTATTTTTCAACAGATAACGGACATATTTCTGAGAATTTCTCCAACGTGGGTGTGACATAGATTTTATGATAAAATCTAAAGGAAAACAGTGGCAACTGTTTAGTTTACCTGATTAAACTACGCCTTATAGCGACGGCTATATTGTAGGTAAAGAGAAGTACTTCCACTCTTGTTATGGGTAACAAGAGTACAAAGTCACATGTCCCTGCGGGGCCCGTGGTGGATGAGATGGTAAAGAAATATGGTCCTGCCTGTTTTTTTTATTTTTAATTTTTTTTTTTAAGCATTTTTAACTGCTCTTAATGTTTTATGTACAGCACTTTGAATTGCCCTGTTGCTGAAATGTGCTATACAAATAAAGCTGACTTGCCTTTCCTTGCCTTGTGTTTTATGTAAATCACTTTGAACTACCTTGTTGTTGAAATGTGCTGTAGAAATAAAAGTTGCCTTGCCTTACAACCTCAGCCTGTCAGTCAGTCACCAGGGCATACAAACCACTGTTGTGCCTGCTTGTCTCAGAGGAAATGTAACGTCAACAGCACCGCGACCGCTCGCCATTAATATATCGCAGCGAACGCTGTCTGCTTTACAGGCATTGCCGTGACTCACTGTGACTTAAACAAAACTGCAGAGACAACGTAGTTTACTCTGTCCACACCTCTGCTTGTGTGGGTGTGTGTGTGTCTGTGTGTGGGACCCCCGCTCTCTATCAACATGCAGAGAGGACAGATTAACTTGCGCTTACTCGCTCTCAGGTACCGAAATTTGGCACCGTTTGATTTAGAGTGAATCAGTCCATGGTAGTACCAACGTAATTCGGTCGGTACCCAAAAAAGTACGGAGTTCGGTACCCAACCCTAGAAGTGACAGTGCTAATTTACTGAACTACACTGCTCCTTTCTGTGTGACTTATACCATTTTGATCCGTCCCTCTTTCCACTGGAAGTAAAATTAACCTGGCTATTTTGGATCAATCCAATGGTGTTGATGCTAATGGTTCCCACTCTCCAAGTCCTTAGGTGGACATGACAAGCACACAGTGCAAAACACAATTATGGACATTGCAATGGTAGAGCTGAGGCATACCTGACTCAAAGGAGCGTTTTGTGGGAGTGGAGAGTGAACTGAAGGCCATGTCTGTGCTGGATACTTCTGAAAAGAGATACAGTGAGAAAATCAAACTAAATACGGAAGCCAAACAACTGTATAAAAAAACTGGTAAATTGCAACTGATTGACAGATTAGGTCATGTGTTAGGTTGCCCTAAAAGGAACATAGTTTATAATTATAACAGCCTGAGGACAGAAGCTGTTGGAGAGTGGTGGTTGCCCGGTTACTGTTGTACCGCTTTCCACATGGTAGCAAGATAAAGACTGTGACTGGGGTGTGTGGTATCCTTTATTATGCTGTGAGCTTTTTTTTTTTTTTTTTGGCAGAAACTGTGACAGGAGAGACTGCAGCGAGCATGTGTGCAGACTGAAACCAGCCAAGACACGGCTAACTGAAGAAAAAAAAAAAAGATACCATCTACCAAAACAAAAAACATTTCAAGTCACAACATAAAATGTAGAGCTACAACAACAACAAAAACTTTCATTATAAATTAATCTACTAACTGTGTTCTTGATTAATTGATTAATCCATTGGTCTATAAAATGTCAATGTCAATATCAATGTAACAATATTCTAAACTCCCATGGTGAGGTCTTGAGATTTCTTGTTTGGTCCATCCAACAGAAGATTTTCAGTTTGCAATATTACAAAAACAGAGAAAAGAGAATAACCATAACAATTAAAAATAGCAACCGATGAGCTGTTCTGTTAATCAATTTCAAAGTAGTTGCAGATTCATTTTCAATTAAAAATGTCATTGTTTCAGTGCTAGTAACATGAGGGACATGGGTATTCAGTCATTCATTTTATAGGGTTCTTTACTAAACTTAATTGTTGGATTTAAGATTAAGTTTTAACTAGGTTGATGGTGCGTGAATGAATAAATATGAACGAATGAGTTTGCCAGTTTGTGGGTGAATTAAGAGCCAGTTCCATGAGGGGCTTCTTTTTTTAATCTAAATCTAATCTAAATCTAATCTAAAAAATCAGCAATAATCAGGTACTTGTGTATTGTACTAAAAAGCTCCTGGCTGCTGTAACAGAGGACCAGGATAGTTCCACACATCTATTTGATAGCCACTATTTTGTCCTGTCCTGGATCGGCCTCCACAAATAACCTTGTCACTGTATAGCAAAGACCGATGAACTGGCAATTGTAGGTGTCCTCTTAAAACCTTCACTTCTGAATGGATACCCTTTCCTATCATACTCTCTATCTGTGCCATGGGGACAAATATAGCCAGGGCAGGGGCACCGCAGCTGCTGCTGGTAGAAGCTAGTAGCAGTCTTCTGCAGAAAGGTGCCCTGGACGAGAAGCTATAATACTCTTGGTTTAACTACTCAATTTAGAGATTGTACATTCAAACACACGTCTTAATTTCCAGAAATTATGCAGAAATTACTGTAGGGCAAGCATTACAAACCAAACACGACCACATTACGTAGACTTTAAGTTCTACACTTTAGAGTGGGAGAGCTCCACTAGGTTATAATGGGTTCAAAGAAAAAACAAGCCGAGATACAGTCACTCATCTGAAATAATAGAGACCCTGGCCCTCATCATCTGAAAAGAAAACATTTCATTTCTTACTGACTAACTGCTGTCTTACCGTCCTGAGCAGAGAGGGATGGCACTCCCGTCTCTCCTGGCGAAGGGTCTTCTGATGTGTTAGGCATCGACATCAGTGAGTGACTAATGCTGCTGTTTGTTTCATTACAGAAGATGTCTGCTTGGCTGCTGGAGCTTGAGGAGGCCTTTGGGGCACAGTCATTGTCTGTCTGTTTCTTCTGAATGTCTATGAAAAACAAAGTCAAATGGTTTGACATGTGTGTACATCCATCAGGTACATTACTGTATGATGCACAATTTCATTTAGAAAACAGTGGTACACTAACATTTGGTTTGAATCTTTTTTTGAAATGGACGTAGTTTTCTACTCCTATCTCTGGCACTGATTTTGACAAATGATGAACTGAGTGAGAGGGGACAAAATATGATGATGAGACTTGAGCAAAGGTCCCACAAGGTTTCTAAAAAGTTGAGTATTAGGAAGTTCAGGGTGAACATAACACTGCACTTTCTTTCTCAGACTTTCTCCACTTTTTGTAACTTCTAAGGCCTTTCCAGAACAGCTACAGGAGTGGAGACATTTTTTAACACCCCTCCCTGACACAAACTGGGTATGTTAAGGTCTTTTCAGGGGGTAATCAACACTTTGCCTGCGTAGTCGCTCTAATCCGTGGGGTCAGACAACACTCGGCGAGTAAACGCCAGGCGAATAATGTGTGGTAACCACGGGGATTATGTGCACTACTGTATCAACTGAGTGACATTAGTTAACTGTGGTATCATATATCCCTAATCACAGGTCTATTTATAGCAAATAGTGGCAATCCTAGTCTTTATTAACCACAGACTGTTATTGATAGCTAAAGTTAGCTAAGTTAGCACAGTTGTAATTCTATAGCCTCATTTAAGTCCAAAAGTGACGTTACCCGATAAATCCAGTCTTGTGCCGTCTGACAAGCAAAAGCCCAAATGTCCTGTTTAAAAAACATTTTAGGGAAATCACAAACAGCAAGAATCAGTCTCTTGTTCATTGACTTGCACTGCGCGTCGCTCGCGTAGGGAAATGTTCAAGACAATTCAGCTCTTGCAGTGGGCGGGCGTGTGCGTTTGACGAGCATGAACAGTTTCACGGGTCAGATTTCTACCAACCCGCTCGCCTCTCATTGAAAATGAATACCGAGACCGGCGTGACAATCACTCCCCCTCTGAAAAGACCTTTAGACACAAGACAAGTCGAATAAACAAGCACATAGAAGAACAAGCGCACCTACCTGCAAAACATTTTGAGCAGAGATTCATAGTTTTGCTAGACCTGAGGAAAAGAACACAGAGAAAGCAAATGTGTTAATCAAAAGGTTTGCATTAGAGTTCCAAACAAATATTGAGTGGGATGCAACAACAACAAAAAACTCTGGCTTTTGCTGGTGGGTATCCACGCAGCAAGAGTAGCAACATGTTTCCATGATCCCAAGTCCCAGGCTGTGAGTTTATTTCTCATTTGGGATGCTGGTGAGGAAATAATTCAAGATAAAGAGTGTGATCCAGGCTGCAGTATTAAATTACTCACCCAAAGATGCCATGCTATGTACAAGGCTGTCAAGGTCTAAAACCAGTGGTTCCCAACCTTTTTCCTTGGTGCCCCCCTACTTATGTCTAAGAAAAGCTGAGCCTCCCTCCCTCCCGAAACCAAAGTGGAGGTAACTCTCGAGACAGAGCCTTACTTTCTTTTTTGATACAGAGCAGTTATCAGCACTTTTACGTTTCTCCGCCATGTTTCATTCATAAAATAGTGATGCCGTGGATGCTAGCAGCTAGTAGCTAGCAGCCAACCTGATGACAGCAAGGGCAACAGGTTAAGAGGTCTCGGAGGTTTGGCCTACTAAGTAGCCTGCCTACAATTTTAAGTGAAAACAAAAATATATAGTTTTTATACAGACTTGTGTATACATTATATATTCTAGCGTATTATCATAATTTGTTTAACATGTGCAAATATTGTTTTTTACCTCAACCCAGATAAAGACTTGCGGGGCGCAAGTGATCTTTGTGATCACTATATATATATATATATATATATATATATATATATATATATATATATATATATATATATACACACACACACACACACACACACATATATATATATACACAAACATACACACACATATACATATATATATAAAAGGGAACTGATCACCGAAGCCTTGCCGATTTCAGTGGCACAACTCTATCACAACAGATGGCTCTAGCTGTCCTGCGACAGGGCTCCTCTCATTTCCTCTCCAGTCCTCGTCCTTACTGTCTGTGCATCGAGCGTGACGGTCACTGCTATCAGTCACATTCTATTTATTTTGGGTACTTCGTTGCACACCGTTGTCCTCATTTCTAAATGTAGGGTCAGCTACAGTCAACCTGAGAATTGTCTGTCAGTATGCTGGTGTGTGGTCTTGGTTATAAAAGAGAAAGGAGGAAGCAAGAAGCAAGGATAGAGGAGCAACCTCATCATGAGACACAGCCAGGGGAGGAAGCCAATACTAGGTAAACAAGTCATATCCTGTTGTCAACCTTATTAATCAGAAGGTAGGCCTAATCAAATCACAGATTAATTAGGAACTAAAAGAGGTGAGAAAAGATGAGAAAAGCCCATACAGAAAATAAACTGTTGCATGCTTGTTAGGCTAAAGGGAATTTTGAACAGAGTGCACACAATCAGTGTATTTCATAGTTGGCCCACTGCTGTTACTAATGAGAATATCTGATTGGAACAGACAGGCAGATGGGCTCCGTCGCCTTGGTAATGCAAACTGAGTGACACAAAATAGCAAATGTATAGATGGGTGATACATGTTTTAAGGGAATTAAGTTCAACTAAATACTACTGACATGAGCAGTAAAGTGCAAAATAACTTCACAAATAGAGATAGAAATCTGTTCATAGAGAGCATTCACAAGCATTTAGTTGCAAATATCTTGAACAAAACAAACAGAAGGGCTCAGCTGTGCTCTATGTAACATGGGAGAGATTGTACATTACAGTTCTACATTTGCACCTGGAACATGTAGTTTTGCTTTGCTTATGGGCCCTTTAATAGAAACTGTAAGGGCAGCACAAGCTCATTCCATCCATCAAGGATTCAAAATGGCAACTTCCATGTTAAAATCCATGCATTCAATACTTTTGTTAATCTAAAACAGTTTTGTTATGAATAGCAATATAGGGCTGATTAATAAACTAATTGATAACGCAATTGCTTGACTAATCCTGAAATTCTCTATAGCCTTGGCAAGAGCAATCGCCATTACTTTTCAGCGGTATACATCTTTTGCGCTAATATGAAATCATTACAATAGTTTGGTAATGTAGTAGTATGGATTTAAGAAATCAATTTCTTTCTCATGTATCCCACACAGTGTACTTCAGACAGAAAACACAGCACATGATGCACAGCATATTTGGGCAATATAACACATATATATCATGAGGGGAGCCACGGTCAGTACAACTCTCCTAAATTACTTTCTAAATTTCGATTTGACTAAAGCACTCACACACAAGATAATTGATCATCAATCCATGACAAGATCATCATTAAGAGACGCACAGAACCTCTCTGATACCAGAAAAAGTGATCAAAAGAGGTGAATAAACTGTTGCTTTCCCCTTCTTTCTTCGCGTCCTCTGTCAGCCTTCTGCTCTTAGGGACAAATAACAAAAGGAAGAACAAGCATTAATCTCTTGCTAAATGTCAGATGCAATTATGGTTTGTAATTATGGTTTATGAGCCACAGAGCACCAATCACAACCATACACGGCAGGACGGTGGATCAGTGGATAGCACTTCACCCTCACTGCAGAGTTCGATCCCTGGTCCGGGCAGGGTCTTTCTGTGTGGAATTTGCAGGTTCTCCCCGTGTTTGCGTAACTAGGACTACAGTTGGAAATTAGCCGTCTGGTTAACATTGGCGCATTTACAGAAATGTTGATTAATGTGCATTGTCCTAATCAAATAAATAAACATAGTGCACCTCAATGTGCCTCTTCAAAGTTTGAGGTAGTGCTGGGCGATATGGGGAAAATCAAATATCACAATATTTTTGACCAAATACCTCGATACCGCAACGATATTGTAGTGTTGACTATTGGTGCTTCCACAAAATATTTACACAATGAGATTTTTGATAAATAATCATCAGTAATGTGGACATAATGACTAAGTGGGTAAAGGCAAATAATAGAACAGTTACAACAGTCTGGTAAGTTCAGAAAATGACATCACTTTACCGCAATGCAGCCTTTAAAACCAGGAAAAGACAACACTTACATATTACGACATTACGATATCCAATATCTAAGATGATATCTAGTCTCATATCACGATATCGATATACAGCTGAAGTTATCTTTATTATGCTAGATGCAACAAAACTGCAAAGATGATTCTAAATGAGCCGTGTTTGTCATGATCCATCACAGTGATGGCAAGTGGACTTTTAAGCGGAAAAAAACGAGCCACAGCCTTCTTGGCAAGGAGGTTGGATTATATCATCATGGCCAGGCACAGGGGAGAAGGCTACTAATGTTACATTAGGTAAGACTCAAAGTTTTGTTTTGACAACATTTAAATTAACTAGGGCTGCATTAACGATTATTTTAATAATCGATTAATCTGGCGATTATTGTTCGATTATTCGATGAATCAGATAAAAAAAAACATTAATTTATATCAACTCCATACATACTTACATACATACCTGCTGTTTTAGTTAATAGTTGTGTAAAGGTAAGTAACCCAAAAGAGCACACACACACACACACACACACACACACACACACACACACACACACACACACACACACACACACACACACACACACACACACACACACACACACACACACACACACACATGAAGCTTATTCATTAAAGTATTACCATCATTATAGTAAGTGCAAGTTAAGTTCATTCATACACCACATTTAAACACAGCTTAAGTGAATAAATATGTGTCTTTAGTCTTGCAAACTATACCACCCCTGCTTTACTACTGTTATTAACAAGCTAACGCTAGCTTGTCATGCTTGTGAGGCTGGATAACGAGTAAACACCACTAGTGCTGGTCCGAATACCATTTTTTGAGCTTCGAAGCTTCGGTAGTAATGAGCATCGAATATTCGAAACTTCGGAGAGAGGGGGCTGAACATATTATTATCTCTAATAACAGAACAGCGTGAGCAGGAAGCGGTGCGCCTCACGCTAGCAGGGCTTATATGCCCCGAGAACGGAGACTTCACTAATGATATAAAACACACACACAGATCTGTTAACTTAAGAAATATTTTACTACTACAGTAGACTAAGTTTTTACTGTTCGTTAACTGCCGTAGCCTATTCGCAAGTCATGTTATTTTCCATGAAAATTTAAGTGCACATTTTTATCACGTGTAAATGGCGGATAAAAGCATCTCGTTCTACTTACAGAACTCAGGTGATTTCTCAAGCTTGATGTGCTTTTGTGGTAGGGCAGTTTCAAATTGCATATTTGACACTCTGCCTTTGTCTTGTCCTCACTTAATTTAAAGTTCTCCCACACAGATGAAGTCTTTGGCATTTTTGTCTTCTTTTCGTTGAATCGTGACGGTAATGACGTTCAACTCATGGGTGTTTTAACTGGGGCATGTGACGTGACGTCCCAGTAAAATCTCAAAGTCTCTTATATTTTGCAGTAGATTAATTTAGATTGATAATAACGTGTAAAAAGGATAACACATTTTGTTTCTATTACTTTATTTTCCACAATGTCAAAGCAACGCAGCTTAACCCAAAATACAAGCTCAGGCATGCACTTCTGTCCATGGAAACTGCGCTGTCCTGCGCTCTAGCCAGAGAATACTCCCGTTGCAGAAACACTTTAGTAGTCCAAGAAGAAGCAAATATATTTATTAAGTATAACGACGTTGGGTTGTCCATCCTATTAAAAAGGCTAGGCTATATAAAAAAAGAGAGTATTATATTTCGAACATATTCAAGCGCAAATGAGAACCGTTTGGAGGGGGATGCCAGGTTGTGCAAAAAAAAAAAAGGAGAAGAATATTCGAATGTCAAATTTTCAAATCGAATACCAACCCACCGAACGAATATCGAATATTCGAATATTCGGGTCCAGCCCTAAACACCACCCCAGCACCGGAAGAGCTACTGGAGGGACGTTATGTTCCTCACTTCAAAACGGAACAAAAGTAGGATTCTGTAGTGACTTTACCCTGCTGTTGAACTCCCTTCCTCCTCATCAAGGACTCCAACATGTTAACGTTTTAGGTGCTGAATCATCACTGTGGTGCGCCCGTGCCATGCCATGTCGATTTTGCTTATCTTGTGACACAACAAATCGATAATGAAATTCGTTTGTCAACTTTTTTAATAATCAAATTGTATCGATTTCATCGATTCGTTGTCGCAGCCCTAAATTTAACATGAACTTGTGAATAGCAATCAGCTGTCCAATCGGTGCCGATCTGGTCCGACATTTCTCGGTTCTCGGTTCTGTGTCTAGGTCCCAGCTTTCAAATAATAGATGGGACCAGTTCAGTTTGGGGTTGTATATTTCTGGGTCTTTTGGGGTTTGGGCACAAATGGTTGGACCTGTTAAGACCTCTAATGTGAAAGTCAAAAAGAGCCACACGAGAAGTGAGTGCAATGATGCTATAACACAACCTAAAGGTACTCTCAAATGTTATCATCATGCCTACTGATAAGTCCGGAGCATACAAAACAACTCAAAGGTGATTCCAACCAAAGCCTACTTTTTCCATCCAAAACACAGTGACATAATGTAAGAGTCCTCCTGTCCTATTGGTGATCTAAGGACTCACAAACTGTCCACAATAAAGCTTATAAGCAGGATAATCATGGCCTGGATTTCTATATGAAATCCATCATAACCAGGCAACATAGCCTGCCCTATTTCAAAGATCCCTCCTAATACCGCTGAGAAATTCATCTTTCTTTTGCCAAAATCTGAAGGACGCCATCAGTGTGCCCTCAGTATACATCAATCCATCCAAAGTCAATTGTGTAATAAGACATCCTATCAACTAAAGTCAGAAAATATAAACCTGACCGCATCATGTGTATTAGGATTATGTTCAGGTGCTCATTAATTACTGGTAAATGTATCACCTTGAATGTTGCCAGGGGCGTTACAGATAAATGGATGTGTGCATGCTGTACAGATATATTAAATATTAGCCTGATAAACCGTTTGTCCATCTTGTTGTTAAGTGAAACAATTTGCACTGAACACTGTGGGCCCTATCTTGCACCCGGCGCGGCACAGCGCAAAGCCTGACGCAAGTGTCTTTGCTAGTTTAAGACCGACACAGTTGTAAATTTCCCATCCAACACCCACGTCGTTGAAATAGCAAATGCACCTGCGCCCATCTTTGCGCCCATCTTTGCGCCCATCTTTGCGCCCATGGGCGTGCTGGTCTTACAGAGAGGTGTGTTCAGATGAATTCTTGGCGTATTGCTATCTTGAGGCAGTGGGAAGTGATCGCGCCATTGATGAATTAATGAAGACACCAAGTACAACCCTTTTGAACCATGCACCTGGCGCACGGACCCTTTTTCCGCCATCAAACTAGCAAAAGTGGATTTGGACACGCCCTAAACGCACCTGCGCCAGGCGCTTCACGCCGTGCACTTAGATCGTTAAAATAGGGCCCTCTGTGTCCTTCAATTTCCCCCCAGGTTTCCAGTGTCAGTGTTGGCCCTAAACTTTGAAATATTTGACTTTACGTGTTGACAGGGGCTGCAGGACTGCATCATTAGTGTTAAAAGATCTAAAAGATATAAAACAGTAAAGATATTTTAAAAAATGTTGACAATTCATTTTCTGGTGATCTTGATAATATAATATCTTGTAAGCAAATGTGGAACTTTTAGTGCTTAGTTTTGATACTGTAACAAGATGCAGAGATGCCATAATTTTGGTGCAGAGTGCAGACACAAATATATGGAACCCTGATCAACTCTGATCAAGTGGGTCATCACAAATACTTTCTCTGGTGATTGACATTGCAGTCAGTGAGTGAGCAGTCAACTCCAAGCAGATCACTTCTTAAATAATGCAAAGAGTGAAATAGGTACTTTAGTGCACTAGGACAGCTCCTGTAGCTAATATAAATAATTATGGGCAAAGAAAACAAACAATTATATTCCTATACTAGACCAAAAAAAGAAGTCTTCACTGGCCTGGTTGCTTCTACTCCTTTACAACTCAGCTGAAAATTGAAGACCCAACGTGTACTTGTAAACATACTAGAACAGCAAACCCTATCTAGAGTGGGATATTTGTAGCAAACTTGGCTCATGATAAACAAAATGTAAACAAAATGTAAATGAATCTCAATTTAAAGCACAATTATGTATTAAAAACTGTTTATTTCTGATATGTTATACTTTTTAAGTGCCATATTAAATCAGGTTTACCACTGCAAATGTGCCCTATGGGCCTGTATTAATTAACTTCACATGTATTTCGGCAGATTAAAATGATATTGATAGGTAACAGAAACACCTGTCTTTGAAGTGCATGTCATGTCACGTCACTAAACCTTACGATCTTGGGTTCATATGACTTTGTTGAGCGGGGCAAAGTTAACATGTGTCCCCCAATACACTTGACAAAATAAAAATGTTCCCATGATTGATGTGCTTAAGACAATTAACATACTGTGTCAATGTGTGCAACTATTTGTCAGTATATAAGCACATATCCTGCTTTACAGCTAATCTGAACTGATGACACCATCGGTGCCTAGTTTACACCCAGGTTCAGATGGTTTAACAACTGTCCTGTGTGGTATCTCTAGCCAACTGCTTTATTTCATTACTAAGTACTTTAAATCTAGCCAGTTTATTTGCGCTGTAGCAGCTGTTACATTACCTGGAAGGCTAATCCTACACTCCTACCCTGCTCTCTAACTCTACCAGAGAAGGTTACGTAGGCCAGCTGGTGTTAGCTAGCTAGCAGCTAATGCTACAAAACAATGGGGAGGGGGTAATAACAAGAAAAGCAGCTCATCCCTGTTTGAGCTGCTAACGCTAACGTTAGTAGCTAGCGACTCTGCTAGCTGTTGGTAGAGAAAGAAAGCATCTGCAAGGAAAACATTTGAGAGGTTTTTCGCCTTACCCCCAGAAACCACATGGGCAGCGCGGGGGCACAACGTTAACGTTACTCGGAGGCTTGCTGCCCTCGCTGCCCGTGTCCCCCATGTCGTTCTTCCGTGTGAGGCTCTTTGCGTAGCAGGTGAATCCGGGGATGGAGTGAGGGCCTCGTATTTGCGTTCAGATCCCCTGTCTTTGACAAGTACAGAGTCAATAACCCGTCCAGATTATCCCTCAGAGTTTCACTGGACGAGGAACGATTTGCCGACACGAGCGGCCACTGACTCCGTAAAATTAAAGCAGTTTAAATCGACGTTGAAACATTGGAGCCGTCAAAGCTAACGACGGGCAGAGTTACCGGGGAATCCTGGGCCGATCAGCTGGAGTGAGGAGCAAACCACTGCCAGAGAGGGGAGGTGTGTCAATAACTGGACAGCAAAAAGTTAAACTGATGACCGAAAGTGACAAAAAATACAATTGTATTCATTTTACATAGCATACATGCTAAAATGCCATTTGAACTCAGCAATTAGTTAATTTTAAAGGGTTGATTTTGAGAAGTTCTTGACTTAACATGGTATGATCCATACAAACTCTCTTCCTACAACTATGCCCTCAACACCGTGATGCAGTAGGCCTATTCAGTGCTGTTACCAGGTATGTTTTAGTAGGAAATATTACATTTAGTCCTTATTTCCTTCATTTTCCACGATAATATCTGCTTTTGTTAAACTGGATCCACATTTTCGTTGTAATGACTTGCCACCCTTGTTATTGTGGATGTCTTGTGCTTTGAAACACGTGAATCTTAATGAAAAGTTTCCTAAAAGCAGAATTATGGTGAAAATATTCAATCATACCTGCATTATCGTGTTTTGTATGTGGGCCCGACGAAATTCAATACTCCTTTGTTATACAATACATATTAATTTGACTTGTCACAATAGAAAAAGCACACGTGTAAACAACTAAGTTAACGATGGCCGAATTCCATTTAGCGGCTTCGGTTTTAGGATTCTGTTATTGTGCATGCTGCCTGATTGTCACAGTGTTATAATTTACTTGCGCTGTGACAGTCAGCAATGTAAGTTTTTTTTTTTTTTTTTTTATTCCATGGATTTTAATATTCAAAAAACTTTAAAACCTGTGACGTCACCACAATGTAAAGTCTATGGGCCAAGCGTGAGAAACACTTCTGCGCATGTTCACTGGGCCTTTTTTTTGGCATACGCACCAGGAAAGCAACTCCATTAAACTGAATATGCACCATTTTGGGATCTGTCATCCAGTTATTATTATACATCCATGTGTATTGCACATTGTGACTTTTAGGAGTAAGTGGAATGCAGACTTTACACAACACGCTTGCCTTCAATAGGGACTGTTTTTGCAAGTTCTTATTAAATGCTTTTTCACCTTAAATTAAACGGTGAAAGACTGCTTTACCAGTTTGTTTGTTTTTTTATCCGTTGTCCTTGTTAAAATGGGTCTATATTTTTCACTCAATGCTACTTACAGGAATGTTTGTCCGACACTTATCCCATCTGGTTGAGCTGGACACCTTTGTCTTGGGTATCTCTACAGTTTACCTTGCACGGCAGCTGGATTCTTGCGATATCACAAGATCAAGCGAGAATCGCGGGATCGCATATCACCATAGAATGCAATGCATAATACACGAAAATCCATCTTGCCAGGCTTCAAGTAATGTGTTTGCATTCGAACAGCAGCGAACCGAACCAATCAGCGTCTGGTGAGGAGCTCCTGGTAGCTATTGGGGTGGTTTTGGTGTGTGTGTGATGGCCGCAACGGTTTGTTCAAAACAACGACGGCGAACATGATAGACAGATGGTTCATTTGAAAGTGCCTGCCCTTTTCCAAACAGTTTCCACAGACAGCTTCTCAGGTGGTTCTGTGTAAAAAATAATTAGCACCATTGCACTCTACAGTATGGATGGCTTCCCAATTGATATCTTACTGTAGCATCTTTTCCTTTGACACAGTGTAGCCTAATCATGAAACGTCAGTTCTGCAAAGAGAAGTTAAATACATTGTGTCATTAACAGTGTATCTTGTTGGTCCTGAATTGGGGACAAGTCAACCAAAACAAGTGCCAAGGTTTGTCCTGCTCAATTAATTACCAATCAATAGCTTCTCATGTGAGATTAATCTCGAGAAATAATTTACTCCGCAAAACGTCTGCAACTTGTTATGACTGAAGAAACCCTAGTTTAATTTAGTATTTTGCTGACATCACATATGACTGCAGCTGTCTGGTTTCTAGCTTGGGATGAGGTTGTTTCATGTTCACAAATATTGATGGTACTGTCTGCGACAATAGAAATAGCATCAATGCATTCTGTATTTCGCCTCAAAATGACTTTCAGAAGAATGCAACACTTTACTTTAGAGCCAGGAGGTTTGGATTCCCCTCAGCAAGACCTGCCAAGAAGTAGCTTCTGTCTGCGGGGAAGGACAAGTGGGCCCTGGGTGGAATGAAGATAGATAGCTGATAGTTCATTAGCTAGTTAGTCACAGGGAGGGGTATACCGCAGAGGATTGCAGAATCTCGTTTTTCAGTGTTGCTAAGAGCCCGTATTCCAGTGCAGGGCCAAACAATGCTAGCAAAGGCTTAGTTGTTATTTGCCTCTCTGTCTCGATTAAAGCAAACTTTTCTCTGTTGACCTTTTTCCACCTTAAGACTTTGTATTTCTGATGGGATATATTGTTTCAAATAAACAGATGACAGTGGTAATTCGGTGTAGAAAACACGGCCATGGCAAGCCACAATTTTGGCCCTGCAGTGGAAAAGTAGTTGTTGCTTCTCTCCCCACAGCCTGAGTCCAGCCTCAGGCTTGGTTATCCTCTAGAGATTTGCAGAACACCACTTCAAAGACAGATCCCCTCTCCTTATGTACCATATACCCTCTCTCCCCTCTACTGCTATAAACACAAGAACTTAAGGAATTAATTAGACACTGGATCAAACACGGGTTAGTAAATTCAGCTCAATGAAGATACCAGGAATAGTGTAATCACATGTTGAGTGCTGTATAACTTGTCATGTGGGGTATCTTTGATATATATGTGGAAGCCTGTATTTCATTTCAGATACAGCATGACAGCTTACACTGGCAGTCTCTTGACCCCTCTCTTATTCCCTGAGGGATACGGTTAGGGATATTTTGCAGGCTTTTCCCCTCACACTAAGGGACAGCACCGTATCTCTGTAAAAATGCAAATATGAATAGTTCAATACAGCTACTGCTCCTCGAAGGCCTGTTCTTTTAAACAGACTTTCTGCCACAAGGGCAGCTCCCAAATATTTATTTTCCATGGCTCACATCAAATATGCAGAAGTTATGATCATATGTGAAACATAACATCATTCTGTTTATGTTAAAGGTGGAGTGGCTTTGCAGCACATTTTATTTATGTTTGAGGTAACCCAGTATGGCTATCCAAGGTGTTACTTCTCCATCCATCTAACCAATGTAATATCTTTATTTATAGATACAGTAACAAATCACAGCCTGCATGCTGATTACCCAGCTACACTTGCATTTCTCCATGTGTCGATAATAAGGGTTGATTCATGGCTGCAAATATGAGAGGCAGGCTCTCTCTCAAGCTATAGATGAATTGTATGGGAAATCTATGTAAACACATTTGTCCATAAATGAGTCTTTCTTATCTTTTAATGCCTTACCCAGATAGGCAGGTAGGGTGTTATTGACTGGAGGACAAGCAACATGTCACAGCTTGTAGATTTGCTCTGAGGGGGTGTATCAGAAAACAGGATTACCTTGTTTAGTCAGTTAACTTTGACAGCAGTATTATTGATTACATGTATAGTATTACTAACAGTGGTATTTACTGATAGCCAGGTTTTAGGGAAAATAATTACAAATTGACATAGTAATCCTGCTATTGAAAAAAACAATCTGGAATGGAAGGCGGCCAATGCAGACTGCCTAAAATTATTATTCAAGTTCAGTGTCTAACGACATTCCTCTTGCTGCATTTTTGCAACACTTGGCAATGTATTGCACTTCAAATGCTAGGTGTAATTCTTTTTTATCAGTATGATGTTTTCAGGTGCAAAAATGCTCACAGACAGACGAGGAAAACCATCTTTGACAAGGAGCTGAGAGCTCATAGCTTGGCTGTGAAGCAGCAGTGGCTGTAGGTAATGTTTAGAAGTACACACAGGCAGGATACACATCAGAGAGGACCCTGCCAGGCAAGTGCAAACAGCTATAAATGGTATAGCTGTTTGCACTCCTTCATTCAAGACAAAATGACCCCGCACCTAATTATTCCCTCTCATTCTCCTACTCTCTCTTTCTCTTTGTCTCTCCTTTCCTCTCTTTCACCACAAACACTATATTTCTTCACACATTTCTGCCTAAGTACCTCTTCCACTCTCTTTTTCTGTCTATCTTTCACTCTTTTACACACACATATGCACACACACACACACACCAACCGTCCAGCTTCCCACTGTGTGTAGAATGTGTAGTGATGCCACCCGTGCATCAAGCAGGGGAGCCAGCATAACCAGCCTCCCTACCATCTCACTATCTGCTGATCAAAGAGCCGCTAAACAGCCAGAAACTACAGTGGGGAGCAGAGGATGCACAGAAACACAATTTGCAAGCACCGCTTTTTCTAAAAGCTAAATTTCACTCCCGATCCCTGACATTTTTACACACAAACACAGGCATGCATATATGTGCATACAAATTTCGGAAGTATAAAAACAAACAAATGCAATTATCTCTACTTGTATTATATTAGTGCATGTATAGGTTCTGGGCATGTGTGTGTATTTCGGGCTTTTGTGTAATGTGTGTAATAACTAACGACAGAGTGAAAAAATGAAATTTCCCTTTGTGGGATCAATAAAGTATGTTTTAATCTCAATCTGCATTTTAATATATGATGTATATACAAAGTAAAATGCACTGTGGTTTCACCTGTGAGTGACAGCCACTGATCTCTTAAGTTGCTCAATTAAAGTTAGTGAAGAGCCTTAACAGGGCGAGGGGAGGAGGAGGAAGATCAAAGGGAATACAGAGAAAATTCTGGCAGGATAAAGAGAGAGAGGAAGAGTATGTATGAGACAGTGCACAGAGAGACCGAGTGAGAGAAAGGCAGGGGGGGAGGAAGACATTGAAAGAGATGGGTAGTAGAGGAAGAGAGACAGAATGTGTACTTAAATGAGAAAAAGAAGGGATGGCATCATAGACAAAAAAAAGTCACCCTGATATTTGGGTTTCTGTAGCAATTACTTGTCTCTCCAAGTGATTTAGGAGCCATTGCGAAAGTCATTTTTATTGTAAAAACCTTGTCAGCTGTTTGTGAGAAAACGGAGGTCAACTTATGTCATTCACAATTTAACAGCAGCAGTATCCACCGCCTTGGGCGCAGCTTTCCCACACCTGATAATGGTTGAAACAAATCCATACTTTTTAAGATTGGTGAGTAATTCTGTGTGTGTGTGTGTGTGTGTGTGTGTGTGTGTGTGTGTGTGTGTGTGTGTGTGTGTGTGTGTGTGTGTAACAGAGTGAGACAAACGGCAACTCAAGGTGCCAAATTAAATGAATGAATATGTGGCCTTTTTGGACGTTTCTCCCAAACAGTGCTTGGGAATTAAATCAACACTATGCAAATTTTGCAATACAAAAGAACACATTAATCTCACAAATGAAAAGTTGAATTTATAAGCAACTAGAGACGATCTTGCAATGGGATCACACCAGCTGTCATGCCAAATCAGGCCAGCCAGGGGCGTAAAGTGGGGGGGGCCCAATGACCCCATCCCTACTCTCTACCCCTCTACTTCTGGCGCCCTTGCTTGGACCAAATACATCTTCGAACTAGCCTTGATTTTGATCTTCACTACACGCCTGTAAAGTTCAATAGATGCATCTTGCACGGTTGTGACACTATAAATGTAACAAAAAAATCTGTCTGCAGACAGACAGAAAGACAGACAAACAGACAGACAGACAGACAGGTGAAAATTATACCAGCATCGCTGTTGCAGCTGGTAATAAAACACAACTTTGCTCGATTCACTACACTGCTACAGCCTGACTTGATTAATAGCTCATGGTGGCTAAAGATAGCTACCGCAAACATTAGCAAAGTTTAGATAAATATTGCTGTAACTATATTGAGTTGATTTCAAGACTCTTTTCTACTTTTGCTACTGTTACACTGCATTTTAGCAATCGCCATTATGGCTATCCCATAAATGCCACAAGTGACGTCATTCAGCAAACGTTACATAACCCCACTTCAGCAGTAGGCCTATCTTCTAGGTGTAAAAAAGAGAGACAAACAGGCATTAATGGTGGCAAGAGAAAGGCTGTCAAACAAAGTGATTAATGAGACATTTGTGAGAGAACAGTCATTTGAAACATAATAACTCAAATGAAGAGCATTTTTTCATAATGTTCTTAACACTAAAGGCAATGCAAGGACATTTCTGGGAGCAGTGCCAGGTGGAGGTGAGCCACAAATCTGGGGAATGTGTCAGGGAAAAACGGATGTGGATCCTGTACTGTAAGAAGATCACAGTGTACATGAAATGGCTCCGCTCACTTCACCGCCACTGCTTATTCAAGTGTGCCCTCCAATGGAGGAAAACAGGTCATGATGACAAAACAGACTCCTCAGCTTGATGTTGAAGTGATTCTTGGTTCGTTTTCCCCACCTGTGTTTGAGCACTACGGAAATGTTATTTATCACTGTGACTTAATTTTCTCTGCCCTCAGGTGCCAAAACCAGTGAGCTGAGTGCATTTACAGTTAAACTCTGAAATTACAGGCACTTCTAACCACTAAGTCTAATTTACAGTAATATTGCAAAATATACAGTGGAGCAAACAAAGAATATGTCAAATATCAAGGATGTCAGATAAACCCTGAGCTAACCTAGGAAATTACAAACTCAAAGGTTAGCAACATTGAATACTTTTTTTCCCTCTGAGGTCTTCAAGCATTATTTCAAAACAATCAGAACAAGCACATACTTCATTTGTAGCATATGTTCATTAGTGACACATTATAATTCAGTTTTTGGAAAGGTCGCTGAATGATTGCAAGGTTTTTATCCAAATGCTAATTCAGTAACTGATTGAAAAAGCACAGTAATGTGATGATAATAATATGCAGATGAGTTCTCATCAGAGCTGTCTATCCATTAATGAGATGATATTTGAGTGTACTGTACGTGTGTGTGTTTGTGTGTGTGTGTGTGTGTGTGTGTGTGTGTGTGTGTGTGTGTGTGTGTGTGTGTGTGTGCATGCATGCGTGTGTGCGCTCGCGTGCATGCGTGCATGCATGTGTGTGTGTGTGTGTGTGTGTGTGTGCATCAATGAAGGCAAGGCTGCATGCATTTGTACAGAAAGTGTGTGTATGAGTGCGCATTCACTTTCATCAAAATATTTAGCATATTAATGTTCAATTAATCTACCACTGCACTGATGCAAAGTCTAATTAAGACAAGCCAGTTGGTATTAAACTGACAAGAAGCAACTGAACTTAAATCACATCCCACTTATAGAAAAGTTTTGAAATGAAGATATACAGCCTGGAAAACTTCTGTGTGAGCATGTGAAGATTTTGTATGCTCAGAATGGGTTGTAATGCAGGTTAGCATCAGATACTGTATAGCATTTCTGATTACGTCCTTTGCCTGCTATAACGATTTGGGTTCAGTTAATTCTAATAGCAAAATATACTGGTTAGTATTACAGTTTCTCTGCAAATGCCCTCTCATTCAGCACAGCCAATGCAGATTTAGTGGCACCTACTGTAGAAAACCTTCACTTTTACACCAGGGGATTGCACATGGGTGATCCTAGTTTGACTGTCTATGGTAGAGAGAGACTGTATGCCACTAGAGGGCAAAAAAGACCAAATGCAGTTTCTGCAAAGCCTGTGTTCTTTATGAAACTACATAGTGAATGTGTACTTGGCCAGGGATATGTTACCTTTACTCATTCTGGTGTCCAAGTTAAGGTGGTCAAATATTATGACAATAATGACGACAACAACCATGAAGACTACTGCTCCCCATCTTTTCCCTTTGACTACTATTACAGCTACCACTACTGCATTTAATTACAATAACATTAGTAATATTACATATTATTAGAAATATTAAATATGCATACATTAATACATAATATAGTAATATTACTACTATATAGAAATATGAAAATGATAATGAAATATGAAAATGATAATGATAGCACAGACCCTCCATACCTTTGCAGTTCCATTCAACAGTGCTGTTCTGACATCTGGTGTACAATTGTGACCAAATCACAAATGTTATTGCTCTCACTAATAACTGTGGGGACAAACATAATCACCCAGTCTTTTCCATAAAAAAAAAAAAAGTACTTTGTTGCTCAAGTGCAGATTCATGCATATCTAAATCCTCTAGAAGCTCTTTGGCCCAGTAAAAACTTTATTGCACATTAACTACATGAAGAAATGTTTACCATGGTTGCTTAATGATTCCTATAAGTACTGGTTATATTCATAAAAGAAGTTGTTTTTGTCAATGATTTATTTCTTTATGTGAAAAGATACTTTGCAGTGTGCGCAGGGTGATGGACACAGTGTACTGCATCCCCTTATACTTTTGTCATGCAGCTATTCAGCAGAGGTGAGATCTGATTTTTGGCTCTGATCCACTCTAGGCATCAGAGTTGAAACATGCATTTTCCGAAACCAGCCTCGATATGTTTCACGACAAGCAGCAGAAGTTGACCTGGTTGTCAGCTCTGTCCCTTCTCATTCGCTTTTCTCAGGAGGAACTACTTCCATCAGCAGCTGGAGATGCATGGTAATGGGCCCTATAGGGGGATGAAAGTCATATGGACTCAATGACGTTAGCACAACATACCACTGTATTTCATATGTTTGTTTTTGACCATTTGATCACATTATTTCCCATGTATTCAAAACTGATGGTCAAGAACTAATATTAATATTTCAATAGCTGACATTTTGAGAAAAACTCCTGATTTTCAGTAAGAATTAAAAATAAACTTACTCATGAGTTTGCGTGCCCAGTTGACCTTCCGGTGGACAAAAGGGTAGTAAAGAAGAAGTCCACTGAAGATGAAGATAGTACAGTAGAGGTACTCCAGCTCTGGCTTATCAATTATGGGAGCCAGGACTAAGTAGCAGGACACCACGACCATTAGGCCTGCTATGACAATCGGCACCTTTGAGTAATCACACAATTACACTGTTTAGTGTTTACTTGTATTTCTGCCCTGTGTTCACAACCCCAAATCTCTTAAAAGTATGCAATGTTGTTGTTATAGTTGCAGGGTTATGTATATGGAGGTATATTTCCCTTAAAACAAAATATAGCTTCAGATGGATACTTTTACAATTTCTGCAACTGCAAACAAATATTGCATTAGCCTCAAGAGATTCAAAAATCAACTTGGTTCTATTTCATTTACAACCAATAAAACGTACGAGAAGAATAACACTAAAATATGATCTATTGCATAGGGGTGAGACAAATAAAACAGGGCATTTGCAAAAGCTTGGTTAAACTTTCAAAAAGTAAGCCTATATTGGGGTTTCTATTAGGAAATGTTGACCAGGTCACACCTGTCCAGTGGACAATGCAGATGTTGTCTAGATTCACCACTTCCGTATATATTATATGCACTGTATTGCTACCTAATCAGTTAATAACAATTCCACTGCATAACAACATCTAATAACTTGAAACAATCTCAGAAACATGGCACCAGACTCATCCGATTTTGTGTTACAGATTGTAGTGTCAAGTTAGCGATGCACCAGACCAGAACACTAGCCTGGAAACCAGAATCAGCCAGCCCAGCGAGCCTCACCTTTACTGGTCTATGAAGCTCCTTCCTGGTGAAACGCATGACTATGAGAGCTAGTGCTGTGAGACCGTAAAACACCCACTGAGCAAAGCTGAAGTAGTTAATGAGGGTGTTAATGTCTGCTGGGATTATGTAGAAAATAGCCAACATACCCTGAAACAGAAAGAAACCAAACATTGTATCCAAATATCTTGTTGACTTTACATGGCAGTAAATATACTATTTATCTAAACTTGCATGGGATATTGTAATATTGATAAGACTTTTCAAAATATGTTTTAGCTTCATGTCCTGTATAAACTATACACAGCGTTTTTGTTAAGCTTTAAATAGTCACAATCTGTACACAACACATATTGAAAGACCATGCAAATGCTTAAACATTTAAAATTCAGATGTACATTGACCAAATTGAAATGTATACAAGGGAACTCATTAAATATGCAGGACTCACATTTAATATGAGAGCAGGGGCTGGAGTGTAGCGCTTCAGGCTAATATAAGATAAAATTTTCACCATGTGACCCTCTCTACCAGATACATAGGCCAGTCTGTGAGAAGAGAGAGAGATAGAAATATGTGCTGTTGTATTCTTGCTGTACTGTACTTCTATCTTTTTCCTCTCGTCTGTCAAAGTCTTTCCACCTCATGCACGTCAGTATGCTCACTTTTACTTTCAAACTGTTTACTTGTGCTTTATTTCTCATACATACACACATGCACACCACATAGTTTAACACACACAAACAGAACAATGAATTATTTTGCATCTGTATTTTATAAATAATGTGACAGTTGTCACATTGTCTCTTTTACCTGCCAGCAGTGAAGCAGCTTCCATTGGCAGAGCCGAATGTAGAGAAGACAACAAAGAGAGGAATGATCCAAGACAAAGGGTGAAGGACTCTGTCTCCAAAAGTCTAAAGAGGCACAAACAAACATTTCAGAAAAGACAAGGGAGCAGAGTAAATGAATTCTGAGCTGTTCAGTGAGGTTTCATATAAAATTATCTGGAATGAACAAAAACTGTCCACACATGAAAAAAATGATTGGCTACTATAGGCAGTTCTCATTACTGTAAATTAATTTCACAACACCAAGTCATTACAAACTAATTTAAAAGCACTTATTTATCTATAACCATGTCAATCGTCTATGCCTCTTACCACAGCAACAGCTGGAGACAGCAGCAGTTCAGTGCTGGTCATAACAGAAAAGTAAGCGACGTTGACCAACACGTAGCACACAGATACCAAAGGGATCCCAATGAGGATGGCCAGTGGCAAATTCCTGAGATGAATTGACAGAAAATCTATTTACTCAAGTGCACTTTGTGCAGCCTACCCTGTCAGACATGCTGCTCTGAAGTTGTATAATGACCATTACATAATTACAATACAAGCATTTAAGATTTCACATGTAAAGATCCCTCTTAAACATTACTGAGTAGTAAAAGAACCTCTTAAACATAGAAAGATGAGTTTTAGTTTGTCTTACCTGAATGGGTTTTTCAGCTCTTCTGTAATGAAATTAAGTTGATTCCTAAGAAAACAAGGACAATGTGTAATTTCTTAAGGTAACATATTGCCATAAAATAAGAAATACATACATACAACTATAGTTATTTAATCACAGATATAAAGAACATAAATGATTGACCGCTCTCCTCTGCAGAGCACCACACTGAAATTTGCATGGATTTGCTCAGCCACTATTTTTTATTTTCTGCAGTCCTACGTAAGAAATCCCTGCAACCCCTTCAATATTCAATTCAATTTTATTTATAGGGTCAAATCACAACAGGAGTTATCTCAGGACACTTTGCAGATAGAGTAGCTCTAGACCACACTCTATAATGTGGTGGCCAGGAAAAACATCCTTTTTACAGGCAGAAACCTCAGACAGACCCTGACTCTTGGTGGGGGGGCCATCTGTCGTTGCCGGTTGGGACACAAAGACTCATGAAATAATATCATGGTATTTCTGTATTCTATGTGGTATTTCACACAGGCTTTGCCCTCTAATTGGCCTTTTTGACAAAGCCTGACACTTGTACATGCTGTGATCCCAACATGACATACAAATGAAAGTGTATGAGTGTATCAAATGAGGCCACCTTTGAAAAAATGACTGGAATGGAGAATGAACCCTAAATTGACCTGACACATTACAAAGACAGGAACCTTAGGCTACAATGCTCTGCCACACACTCCAGGAGGAGATGGAAGGAGGCCAACTAAAATCTCCCAGCTGGTCACAGCATAGTGGACAGAGGCCTTGGTGTGGTAACCCCAATGAGTGCAGACACAGGCAGAGGAAAAGGACCTGCTCCTGAAGAGGAGAATCTAACTCAAAACGGCAGACTTAAACATTGTAAACCATTCAATGAATGCATTATTTAAGTACAACCACAAGTGCAAACACAGCGACCAACAGCTGACTGGTGGAATGGAGGAATAGTAAAATGCTGCACATAAACCACCCCTGCAGGTGCACAAGACCTGAGTAAACAGCTGGGGAAGTTGCTGCCACACACTGGGCCCCACAGCACTGCCATGTTTCTGCAATCCAACAACATGGTATCTTATCGTCATGTGGAAATAGAATTCATATACCTGTTGACCATGCTAGTAGATGACAAACCCTAACTTGGTTAACTGTTGTAACTGCACTATGTGAAACATGGTCTTTTCTGGAGATAATAATAAAGTCAGTATAGCAGGAAAAGGCTCATCGCTCATCATATCGGTTGAAAAAGTACATGTCAATGCATTGCTTTAGAGATCAGTGTGGTCACTCCTATACATCATGTTAAAGGGCAAAAAAAGTGTCAAGTGACATATAACTGTTACCATCCATCATAAGCCCAAAGCCCATTATAGAATGCAAGTCCGATTGTTCCAAAAGACGATGATGTGCCTTCAAATGCATTTGAGAATGTCTCAGTGTTTCCTGGACACAAATACACAACAATACATACATAAATATCTATGGTTACTATCAAACGTTTCATCAAGTTTTTTTTAAAGAGGAGTTGTATATCAAAGACACAGATAGTGCAAGCAGGCCCACCTTGTGCCAACATAACCATGCCAGCAACCACGATGACAAGGATGATGAAAAGTTTGGCTGCAGTGAAGAAATTCTGCACGTAGCTTGCCAGTTTTACACTTAAACAGTTGACGGTGACGATCAAAACTGAGAAGACACAAGAAACTGAAGAATATACAGCACAACATTCTTACTTAGACATTTCAAATGAATTGTGTCCCTCAAAGAAGATTCTTTCTATATTTTGATTACTCATAAATGTCCCTTCCCCTTTGACATAGATGTAGATTATGTGTAGTAATTTTATAAAAATTCACAATTGGTTTCCTTTGTCTTGTTGGCTGCTGTCAAGCCATTAGTGAACTGCGTTGCCTCTCTCCTTCTAGGCAGCGCTGCAAACGTTGACTTCAAGGCACCTAACCCTAACCATAACCATTGCCTAATCCTAGTGCCTTCCAGGCAGCGCTGCCTGGAAGGAGACGTTGGGGGCTTAAAACACTGATAAACAGCGGAAAGGGGGGAGGGACTGAGAAGTTGTCGATGTTCTAAGTCTAAGGCTAAGTCCTGGATCTTTGCAATCCTACCTATGGCACCTTTAACACAAATTATCCTTCGGTCAACACGAGTAATGCAAGGTCAAAATTCGGTGTGAACTGCGGCCGAGTTGGCTCGGTTGGTGGAGCAGGTGCACATATATAGAGGTGTATGCCTCGACGCAGAAGGTCCAGGAGTTGTGTTTTGGCCACCTGACAAAGTAAGCCCAACTTTCACTGCAGCTTTAGCTCTCTTTTGGTCTCCACTAACTCCTGAGGGTAATGTCTGTCTCTTTAGCTGCTAAATGCTCCAGCTAGTCACCAACTTTGTCTGTCTGCTTTCATGTGATTGAGCAGGTAGTAAACAATGGGTTTATAAGATCATTTTGATAAAACAGCTTCTTGTTGGCTGAAAATTATACTGTAACTCAACTCAAACGGTTAACAGGATGTAAAACCAAAACAATGCTAAAACTTGCTAAAATGTGGTGGAATTGCAGAGCCAGTAATTCTCTTAGGGTTTATCATTATGAGTCACTCATTTCAAATTACATGTAGTTATTTGATCCGCTATTAAAAACATTTACAACAGCTTTAAATATGTGATCAACAAGGTATGTGTTATACTGCTTTTTACCATTAAGTCACAAGGCTCAAAAGTAAAACTTACATAAAGCTGCTGCTGAAAGACACTTGGTAACAACAAGAGGAGGCGTACAGCCGGGGTAGAAAGGAGCCGAGGCATATTCTGCAAAGCTCAGAGTGATGATGGCAAAAGAGGAGGGCTTCAGCACCATGATAGTGGTCCAGGAGTAAAGGTAGGCTATGAGGGAGCCAAAAGCCTCCGATAAATACGAATACTCTCCGCCCGACTTGGTGATCATGGTGCCAAGCTCAGCATAGCACAGTGCTCCTGTAGCGACACATACAAATAAATACAAAAACAGAGACAGAGAGAAGAGGACAGATGCAAAAATTTAAAAAAAATAACTCATAGGGGACTTTTATATTTTTTTCTGGTAGACAATTAAAGGAAAGTTATGAAATTTCTCCTACCAAGAAACATTTGGTTTGAACAAACCCTCTGCACACCCTCACAGCCAAAGACAGTAAAAAAAAAAAAAAGTAATCTTATATCTGTGTTATAATCCAGATCCAGTGTTTTCCTTGGGATTTGGGAGTGGTCAAGTAAGCGTTCAAAGACCATAGTGACCATAAAAACTATGGTGAAATAAAATTATGTTTAACTGTCATACAGGTTCAAAGTCGTTTAAAGACAAACCACTGAAGCTTATATTTTTTTTACACACACCTTCTCAGTGTGTCAGCGATGCTGCTCTTTGTGAAACGTGCAAACCAACCCTTTATAGTGCAGATAAACATTTACCACCTCCACACTAAAGAGCAAAGTCCTGTTTATCTAAATTCTGCAAGATTTAACACACTAACACAAATTATTTTACAAGCCCCATAAAGAGCTGCATTGTTATGTGGAAATCTTGGCATTTTTCTATTACAAAAAACAACAACATGACTAATACATAAGTGTACAATACAAAAACAGTTACTGAATTGCAGTGAGTCTCCTTACCAAGCAATTTATTTTCGTTGTTGACAATATTGTGTGTACTTTCAGTGACATCATTCTGCCCATTGTGACCCTTTAGTCAGAACCTTTTATTTATTTATATATATTTAGTTTAAAAGACAGAAAGATCGCAAGCAAACACCAACTGACATTTTCAACTAGTTTCTGATGTTCTCTCCAGAGGATGTTGCCAGACACATACATAAGTATAACATTAAGCAGGATAAGAGTTAGATTTATCCCATAAGAAGATGCCAAGCAGTGGCAAAATAATATCTTAATATCTTAACAATATCGTACACCATTGACCTCAACGATAGAAAAAAGTCTTACAGATAATATGTGTAATACATCAAAAACTCTGTTGTCAGTGTTGTGTCCACGTTATAGATAGCAAAATAGAGAGACATACATCTCTGTTCTGCTTAAAGTTATGTACTGGTTTTGGTTGCCGTTCTCACCCAGAGTGGATAACACACCACAGGCAGCCCAGATGAGGAGGCAGGGTCCCACAGCTCCAGAGTACAGCAGAACTGACTTAGGAGAAATAAAGATGCCCGAGCCAATCATCGTCCCCACAATCAGACAGATGCCACTTAACAGACCAACCTGAGCACACAGATGAAGACACAACGTTGGAGGGGTTACTTCAATGCTTACAGTTGAATTTCTTGAATGCTTCTGTGAAACTAATCCAGAAATTGTTGAAAAGAAACCTTCCTTTTTACATACTCTCTGATGTTTAATGTCAATAGTGTTTAAAACATTCTGGGATTGAGGTTGTGATTAAATGTTATTTATGATAAGGACAACCTGTAATTAGGGTCAATCCTCACTTCGATTAATACTTTGAGTATACAGTTTATTTAAACACAAATGGTCAGCTGGCCAGACAGCTTGTCTGTCAGCTGATTGGTTCGACAGATGGTCCTGTATAACACGTCATAAGGAGATATCTAATGGGAAAATTTAGTTTGATATCGGAAGGATACCACATCCTCAAGGTCCCTCTTATCTAAACTATCTTCGCACAGCCATGTGTAAAGGTCATTGTAAACCCACTACTAAATCAGGTGAAGGCCAACCACAGCTAAAATGCGAGTGAATATTGGACATGTTGCTGTACTGGATGTGTTGGTAATGTTGCAAACACTGCAGCAATAAGCACTTCATGAACCAATAGTATTTAAACTAGAGACCATCTTGCGATGGGTCAACACCAGCTGCGACGCCAAATCGGGCAAGGGGCCTAAAGTAGGGGGGCCCCTTCCCTACTTTCTACCCCCCTACTTCCGGCCTCCCTTGCTCAGACCACACTCATCGAACTCAGCCTTCATTTTGATCTCAAGTACTGTCATCAAACAATCCAATCACGATTGTTTTGTGATTCATGTCCTATCATCTACTGACTGGACCTCTGTAAATTGACGCTGAAAGCCGTTACGAGCACTTGGGAAAAAAATGTGAAACGAAGCAGGGAAAAGTTCAACAATGTTCTAAAGGTTTAATGAGAAACACAATAATATATACACATATACACTCAATAACTCGCTCTATTCATTTTAATGATGTGAGAGCAGATAGATGAGAAAGGGTCAGCAGAGGAAAGGAGGTTTGGTTCAAGGTAGGTTCCTGCAGATTATTCTTCAGGGAGTAAAACTGTGTAACAATTTATGATACCAATTAAGGCAGAAGATGAAGGCTTGGTACAGAGTTTTCACTGAATGAAATGTAAAGTCTCGTAACTCTATCTTGCACGGCTGTGATGCTATTGTGGTAACATAATCTGTCCACAGACAGACAGACATAATTATAAACACCTGGAAAAGTACTCAAATCCAAACTGTATATTTGTGCTAAAGTCCTATCTCCGTTTGTTATTATGCTAATGCAATTTTTAATATCTACTTTTCTATTGACTTTTATAATTACTGACATTAAGCTAACTTTTTAGCCACGCTAGTGTGTCCAATTATGGGGCTCAATCAGTTGGCTCAGATGTTTGATTCAGACTGAAATATTTCAAAAACTATTGGAGGGTTGTGGTGATTGCTTTTACATACATTCATGGTCCCCAGAGGATGAAGCCTCCTGACTTTGGTGATTCACTGACTTTTCCACCATAAGGTTGAAATGTTTGGTTTTACAGTTTTTTCAAACTTTTTTTTTAAGTAAAAAGTCGCAAGAACTAATTAATGGATTCCCATGAAATTTGGTACACACATCCATTGTGACTTTAGGATGTATTCTAATGACTTTAGTGGGCCACTGGCTTTTCATGTATAGCAGCACTACCAGCAGGTTAATAATGACCAAATACTATCAAAACTAATTCTATTTCCACCAGTCTCAGCAGCATTTTGTGTTGAGTACGAATTAGCACATGTTAGCATTCTAAAACACTAATGAATAAACATTGCCTGCAAAATCTAAGCATGTTAGTATGTTGACATTAGCATTTAGATTACTGTCCAGCCTTACCCAGCTGAGCCTATGGCTGTAGACTCTCAGGCCACGTCCACACGTACCAAAACAATCTTTTTTTTTTACCCGTCTTCCCTGGATTCGTTCCCTGGAACATTTTTTTCATCCACGCGTATCTGGTTATAAATGACTCAACGCACTACTTCATATTGCAGGCGGCGCTGTTTCTGCTACAGAAATTCACCAAAACACGAAGAAGAAGAATTAACTTCCCATCATAACATGACTAGCTAGACTAACGTTCTCTTAATACATCCATGGACTATAATAACTTTCACCACTCCTCATTTTATAAAGACCTCCACAGTTCTTGCAGTAGCTTTTCTACAATAAGCCGTGGTAAAAGTTATTATAATCCGTTCAAGGAGTTGCTAAGCAGACAGATTAGCTAGCTAGCTTCCACTTTATAAACAGCTAGCTAACCATAGCAGCTAACATTAACGTTACGTCGCTGCTGTAGCGGCCAGCTACTTTAGCGGCCAGCTACTTTAGCTATGTTTAACGTTAGTTACATAACGTTAGCAATATATCTTGTGTAGAATCCAGGACCGGCACAGCAGAGGGAAGTGTCAGGGAGCAGAGACAAACTATTTAGCTAGATGAAGTGAACTGGTTTGACCATTGAGCTAGGATATGCTCGCTTAGCTTCACCGCAGTCATGTGTGGCCTTGCACTAGTGCGGGGCTGCGGGTGAGAGGTCGAGGGGTGTGGCGATGACATCATCGATACGATAAAAAGCCATCCAGACGAAGCCAAAAGACAGCCGTTTTCGAATTTTTTCACCCTGGGACCCGGTTTCAAGAAAGTGCGTTTTCAGGCAGTGCGTTTACTGGATTCGTGTGGACGACGGGCCCAAACGATGCTAAAAATGTGCATTTGCACCAAAAATCGTTTACGTGTGGACGGCCCCTCAGTCTTGTTTTATCTGAGCACACAAATCTAATAATTACCACTATCATGTGATTATTGTCCATTTGCACATGGAATGAATGCTTAGGAAGAATACAAATTACTACCCCACAAGCATGCAGACATGTCAAAAGACTTTTTTATCTCAACTAACCAGATATGTGACCTTAGAAAGTGAGGGGAAATGAAGTATTCATTTGTCATAATAATCCTAATTTATCCAGTGAGATTTACCCTTTCACTCACCCTAAATTCACTTTAGGGTTTAAGGAGCTTAGGGGGCCTGGACAGCACCACTAAGTGGATCATTGTGGAGTTAATATGTAGAGACGGTTGTTGAGGTACTGCCTGGTACTCAGTTCCATCCCACCCCCCCATTACAAAAAGGTACTGATGGTGGGATCCTACTGTGTGAACATCTAATGAGACTTGTTCTCAGGAACACACACACAAAGTCAGGCAAACAGATGCACACTCACATCTTTTTGAAGCACAGTAGCTTTCGGCTGCTTCTCTTTATTCTGACAGTCCACGCTGTGGCCGGTGGAACCATTCTGCGACTCTTTCCTCTTTGTGATGTTGCCTTCCTCCATTTCTGTCTGCTGGTGCATGAGAAAACCCAAATGTATCTCAGAGAGGAAGAACCAGTTACATTAACTATTACAAGAGAAGTTGCTTAAATTTATGTTGCTTAAGTTATCTAATCTAATTTTAGGGTTTATAGGGGAACAATGTGCCCTCTGCTCATATCTAGCTAAACAATAAGGCTCACACAAGTAAAACAAGTCAGTAAAAATCCACTTAAAAACAAATGTATTTAAAATGTGATTTTACAGATTGTATTACCATGAAATGCCATCATCCAGATTTTGACTTTAAGTTGTACTTTGCACAACATTTCATTATGTTCCTTGATGATGACAATATGTCACTGTGGCACAGTGGTTCTGAGCCACAAATCTAGCCACACCAAGAGATATCTTACAACAGTAACTGTTAGCTCACAAAAGGGTTGACAGGTGTAATATTTTAGAAACTTCATCTACTGAAAAACAGCTAAATTCCTTTATTTTGGTTTAGGGTGGATTATCGCTTTGCTGTAAGAGGACCACCATTATTACCAAGAAGTCACGCACCTTGTATAAACATGTTTGTGCGAAGATTTTAAGTCAATTCACTGCAGTTCAGTACAAGTATCATGAGGCTTTTTAACTAGTGTCTAGATATATTATTATATTATCTATTATATAGATAGATAGATAGATAGATAGATAGATAGATAGATAGATAGATAGATAGATAGATAGATAGATAGATAGATAGATAGATAATAAATATTTCAACAAGTGTTTTACTTACATATGACTGATGTAAACCACCTCAGTGATGCTCCATGAACCATGAATGTTTCAGACCAGGTAGTGATATGAACCCACACATTCTACAGGGTTGAGTTAAATGAAGGAGAGCAGGAATGTCTTATGCAAATGAAAACCTGGGGCTCCCCGTGAGCACACTCCTTCAGTGGGAGGTTCCCAGATCTGATTGGACATCCTGGATAGCCCTGGACGAATGGGAGGTGGGTAAAGACATGGAAGCAGAGGAAACTCTGTAGACACTTTCGGGAAAAGTTTCAATTTTCAACAGAAAAATCTGAAACACCTCCTCCCCTCTGAGCTGACCTAACCTGACTTTCTTCACAATGCTTCTTTGATAAGGATATATGACACTTGTGTGTGTGTGTGTGTGTGTGTGTGTGTGTGTGTGTGTGTGTGTGTGTGTGTGTGTGTGTGTGTGTGTGTGTGTGTGTGTGTGTGTGTATACATGTATGTGTTTGTGTGTTACATTCCCTTTCTAATCTGCCTCTCCGTCTCTCTCTGTCGGACAACTTTTACACTGTAATGTTCTTTCTGCTTATTTCACAAATATTTGATGTTTTATGAACATGTCTTCAATTCAGCGTCAATTGTGATAAAATTAAAATCAAGCTTTTGCTTCACTGACCCAAGTACCCCCTTGACTCCAACCTTGCAGACCTTATAGCCTTCAAAATGAGAATGGGTTGAGCTGAATATGAAAAGAACTTGTCCATATCGTTGGACAAAAACAAGATAGGTGTACACTAACTTTCTTGTCTTTCTTCTTGTGATTTTTGTTCACTGCATTCAGTATTTGCACTATTTATAATAGTGTAAAAGTAAGTCTAACTGGATTCAGTTATCTTTGGATTCAATTTCTGCATTTAGGCACTTAATCTCAAAGATGACATCCTCAACAAACGGATACAGGACATGCACAAATATCTGCAAGTTCTACTAATCTACTATTGATTTGTATCACTGACTTCCTCTGGTGGCTGCAGCTCTTGAGGCACTTGCTGAAATACAAAGGACATGTTCTCAATGAAACAATTGAACAGTTGCCTCAGACAGACTGCCTCGCCTGCACGTGGTAATCAGCTAACACATTAGCATATGAACTCAGTAACCCTGAGAACAATAATATATGACTAATAACAGAGTGCAAGTTTCAGACACGTTCACTGGGGCTTAGGATCTGAATAAGTGCATTTACAGAAAGAATTCAGGCTTTTGAGCCTGTGTACTTTCGGCGCTGCATATCAACTATAACTGGGGAAGAAAACAATCCCTAAAAATTAGAAAATAGATGGTGAGAAAGCAGGAATCAGTCATAGGCTGTATTTATTTACTGAATTGTGATATTTCAGTTAAACAGTTTTGCAGGCAGCTGAGACTGTATACTGCGTATAGATAGTGAGATCATTTTAACACTGAGACAATTTGCCATTTTTGACTCACTTAGCTAAGTTTGAACTGTCAGAAAGCAGAAAGAGTTCAAATGTTATACATTTTAATCAGTTACAGAAAAGGTTGGAATGCTGTGCTTTAGGACGAAATCCTAATTATCTAAATAATGTTGAATTTTGAAGATGGTAAAACATCAACGATAAAAACAATAAAAAAGCACAATGTCCATATTACATATTTTATTAAAAATATGGGCTATCCACTTTGTATTGTTGTAGCCTTGGTAAATTAACCAACTTTACCAAATTGATAGGAGAGCTTTTTTCAACAAGTTAGATTCACACCGGTGAAAAGATTGTCTTGTAGATCACTTGTTACATCAAAGCAGTTTGGAGAGGAACTAAGTGATACTTTGATACAAAAAACACATACTCTGTTTAAATTGAATGTGGTTTTGTTTGTTAATGAACCACAATAGAAAATGGAACACAGATTGTAATCAGGTCTAAGGTTTATCAAACTTGAGCCATGTTATAATGTAGCATGGTTGTTTGTTTGTGTGGGCAGGTACCTATGTTGTACAGTTACTTTGCAAAAGAAAAGAAAAAAAAATGTACATCGTAAGTTCAGAAGTTTTATTGCCAGTCTCTTCTGTTATCTCAATAGCTGTTGGGATTTTGGGGCTTAGGGTTAGGGCAGATTCATTCAGCATGTGCAAAATATAATAATTATTTGATTTTAATATATTGAAGAAACATAATCAAATCCATCAGTTCCATAAAATACACCGAGAATGACAGATATTAATTTGAGAAGTTATTGCCTTCTGTGTGGGGGGCACCTGTATGTTTGCATCTCTGTAGGTCATCCAGCCTGCAGGTGGCGATAGAAGCTCGGGTCCTCCCCGAATAACGTCACTTCAAAGAAATATCGCGAGGCAGCAGGCTGAGTTACCAAAACACATCCATGTTCCGAGAACGTTTAGCGAAAATTACGAAAACACTGGTAGTTTTAGGATGAATACTAATTTGAAGCACTGGAAGGAGGCGGCCACTCTTATTTTAGCCGCAGGCCACAGGCTCGGTGCAGACTGTTTATCGGCAAGGACACCGCTGACAGCCGCCCCGGGTTCACCGCTGGGCAGCAGCTACGGACGGTCACACCTGCCGCACAAGTCCTGCTTTGATTACGACGTTTTACTACTTAAGCGAAGCAGTAAAAGTGGATTCATGCCTAATGCGTATGTGTTTCCCGGTGGCATGGTGGACTCTTCGGACTTTTCGAGTGAATGGCTGGACATTTTTAAATCCTTCAAGAACTTAACTAATTTTGGTTTGAGAAGTGTCACCCAGCCGGTGGAGACTAGACCTCCAATGTTCGCCACAGACCGACTGAAACTGGGCTCTCCCATCCCGGGAGAGGTCGCCTTCCGGATCTGCGCCTTGAGGGAGACGTTTGAGGAGTCCGGTGTGCTCCTGGTTGTGCCTAAAGTGGAAGAGAAAAGTTTGTTAAAAAGCCTAGAGGACAGGTGTGCCACTGATCAAGTACCACACAACAATGTAAGCGAACTGTGCGGTAGTGAACTCACCATGTGGAGGGCTCTGGTGAACCAGAACCCCTCCAACTTCATCAGGATGTGCAGAGAGTTGGAGGTGTTGCCCAACATCTGGGCTTTACATGAGTGGGGCAACTGGCTGACTCCCGCAGGCCGATACGGTGTGACGAGGTTTGACACAGCTTTCTTCATCTGCTGCCTGCAGGAGATCCCCCACACACTTCAGGATGAAAAGGAAATAGTGCGCTTTCAGGTGATGCATAAATCTCAAGTAAATGTATAGAACACATGACCAAAGTGCTTTACAGGGAAATAAATAAATAAAATGACGTCATTAGAGCTACAACAATGAATTGATAAATCAAGTAACAGAAGATTAATCGCATCCATTCTGATCAACCCAACATTCAGTCATTTTCTTCTAGCAAAAATGCCCATAGTTTGTCCACCATAGAGCACTTAAAAGTAGACTTTTTTCAACTGTCTGTTAGACATATGATTCAGTATCTATCGCAATAAAAAAGAAAATTGAAGGCGTCTGTTGTCAAAATTACTTGTTTATGTTATGTGTTTTTTTTTTAATTACGGTCAGTCGATATATATCTTATCTTTATCAGAAAACTCCCAAATATTGTTGTCAGTATCGGCTTCAAAGATCCAGTATCGGTCGGGCTTTACTGAATATCTTTGGGCCGGTCGGTCAAAACAAGTAATGTGAAAATGTCACTTTGGACACTCTCACTTAGGAAATTGTGCCAGGCACTTTTCATTGACTATGAAAGCAGGTACAAGACTGTGTACATAACTTAACAGTGGCTCTGGTTGGTATCGTCTCCATAGCAACAGCTGATCAAGTGAAGGGATACTACAGTATTTAGTGGAGAGGGAAAACACACTTGTACAGTTGTTAAACACTACCTGTGTGTGTGTGTGTGTGTGTGTGTGTGTGTGTGTGTGTGTGTGTGTGTGTGTGTGTTTCAGTGGTCCACACCCTCAGAGGTCCTCCAGAGCTACCAGGCACGGGAGTTGTGGATCGCCCCTCCACAGTTCTACGAGCTCAGCCGCATGTGCCGCCTCCCTTTGCTATATGACCTCCACAACTTCTCCAGCCAGCGTGCCACAGAGGGCTGCGAACAGTGGCTGCCTGTTGTTTCCCTAAAAGATGAACACTACATATCACTGCTGCCAGGTGCTGATTGGCTATTGCGTCTAAGTTACATCCAAACCAACATTGAAGCATGCCAAATGAATGTTTCACTAAGTAAATTATATCTTTAGTTCAGCTTTATAATATGAATGAAACATGAATGAATGTGAAAGTGATCTTCTGTAGTTAGAAGTGATATTATTCCTCTGTGCCATTAGACTCCATTGTTGTCCAAAAACTATGAAATACACACCAGTGTGACACATTATTTAATAAACATGGGCACTGTAGTTTATTTTGAGTCATACCCACATCCATCCATCCTGAAGCCATACATACTATCACTCTAAATCTGTTGCTGAAAATATTCTCCAACAAATGTACTCCTGTTCAAGTAATGTTTGCTAAAAACTACAGTGCCCAATACTACAGTAAAGATGTGTGTGTGTGTGGAAAGTATTGAGAAAGTGACTGATGTATTGTTGGTTTTGGTCTTTGTTAAAAGTAAAATCTACAATATCCTCAATTTTATTTTTTTAAAGAATTGGCCATAGTAAAAAAAAAACAAAAAAAAACTGATCGATAGTTTAGCAGTAGTGGCTGAATTCTTATTTAGCTGTTCTACTGTTATCATCTTGCTTATGAGGATAATGTTAGTGATAGTGATGAAACAATAATGTGAATGCTTATGATAGATTAACCATTTTGTTTATGTTTTCCATCTCTGTCTGCTATTTTCTCTTTCTCTTGGGCTCTCCACTCTTTCCAGGTGACCAACGCTACCCGTTGGACACTTCAGGAGAGGCTGAGGTGGGTGCGAGCGCAGACCCTCAGCTGGAGGATCCTCAAGACGACTCTGCACTGCACCGCATTGTGATCGTAGATCCCTCCACTATAACTCTACAGATCACCATCACACCCAAGTACAAACATCTGCTCCCCGTTGTAGAGCAAACGTTCCCACGTGACTCAAAAAGTCAGCTTTGACTTGCTCTCCCTGCTGGACAAGCCCCAAAACTGGTTAGTTTAGCTTGGTCGCTAATGTTATTATGAATTCACACAGTTAATTCATAAGACATATTTGTACCACAGACTCCTATCTCGTAACTGTCTTCTAACCATTGCTTTTTTTGTGGAAGAGTTTTTACTCCGATAGAGGAGGTTAAGTAAAAGTGAATGGTGCAACACCGCTATAAGCTGTGTCTCCGTCCCCTCAAATGTCAGCACTTTCTCAAGACAGCTTGCTGTTGTTTAACAGAGCAAATTTGCCTGTCACCAAGGTTGAACTCTATGTGGACCATTCTCGTGGATTCATTTCGCCTCCGCAAAATTTTACTGTGTTGTATCCTGGCGTGTCCAGGCATTAAAGCTGTGACATTGTGACACATGTACAATACCAGGACTCTGAAACCGAAGCAGCTAAATGGAATTCCGCCATCATTAATTTTACCCATGCTTTTCCTACTGTGACATGTCAAAAGTTATTCAGTGGGAAATGCTTATTGTGTCCTTGTCAATGACA
>CM042315.1:13883147-13913147 GCA_023566125.1 Zingel zingel
TTGATCTTTTCCACTAATCCACTTGGATTACGTGTTGTTGGTTGGCCTATCATCCTGATGGCCAGACACTGTCACGTAATTTCATGACTTTTTTTTCCCCCCTCTTCCAAAAATAGGCTACACGACCCTTTGGCCCCTTTAAAAAATATAGCATACTTAACCTCAAATGGTGCTCGACGTCCATTCTATTGTTCTACATTGTAGGCTATCTAGTGCAACTCCTCAACTCCACCGAATACATTCACAAATTCGAGTATGATGAATCACTTCACGTGTCCCCAATTTTGTCAGCTCCCTCAAAAAAATTAAATAATAATAATAAAAAAACTCTTTCTCTCTGTTGTGGAGCTGCTGGCTCTTGTAACCACGGTGACGCGCCCGTGGGCAGCCGCTCGGGGTGTCCATCAGGGTGGGCTGTTGGTTATAGACAGTTCAGGACATGTTGATGACCAAATATCCTAGAACCACAGCCACTGTAACGATGACTAAGAATACAATCACAGCGCAGATCGACGCGAAGCCAGTATCCCTGCTGCTGCCGCCGCCTCCTTCCTCTTCTTTGGGTTCCTCTTCGCAGATGGAGATCACACCCACGGAGGAATTCCCCACACTCATGTTGGACTTGAGCTCCGCGCCTGCTTCCTGCTTCGCCTCGACGGCCCACGGCGCCACCTGCACCTTCATCTCCATCTCCTCCATCATCTGGCTCACCTGGGAGATCTCGCACTGCAGGTCCCGGAGGTCCGCCGTGTCGATGTTGCTGTCCGCCTCGTACTTCATGTTCTGCACGCTCATGGCCCGGGCCGCCACCGTGGTGGTGCTGCCGGTCATCCCCGTCTGGATCAGGTGTCTCGTCGGCACCTTGAGGGGGAAATCCTGCCCTATCTCCAGGGACCTTTTCATGTCCACCTCCAGGAGCTCCATGCTGCTCGAGAACAGCACCCATAGGCGCTCGTACTCAGCCCGGTCCTCTTTGCTGATGCTCTTGTCTTTGAGCAGAGAGGTCAGCTTAGTCCTGTTGGCCACGGACAGCTCCTGGGCCTTTTTGCGGGTCCTCTTCAGCTCCTCCCGCAGGTTTTGCGAGTCCGAGGTGCTTCCCAGGGCGATGACCAAATGCCTGTAGCAAGCGGTCACTTTGTTCAAAGCGTCCAGCATTGTTTTGCACTCATCTTTCCCCATGGCTGATTAAAAAATATCTATACTCGCCAAAAAATATGAAATAATAAACCAAAGAAGGCTCAAAGAGAAATGGCGAGCTGTTAGTGACTGTGCTTCATCCACTGTCCTTAGCTTAGTTTCAACAGGAGCACACCCCCAGCTCTACAAATCCCTTCAACGCACTAGTCAGAGCAAATTCCTCTCTATCCATGCTCCTTCCTGTCTAAGCAGACACAGAGAGCGGCTTAGATATTAATGCGTCTGTAAATGGCTTTAGGCTATATACCTTTGCGCTTCCCCACTCGAGATCAGACAGCGCCGGAGAACCTCTCCTGCACGGCGGATGCAGAACGGATGTGAAACAATCCAACCTCTCGTTTCAGGAGATTGAGATCCAGATTCAGCTACAGGTGTCACAACATCCGCTTTAAACTGCCGTTTGTTGAGAGAACACGGCGCCGTTCTCGTCAGCGGCTTAAAAATAAAGTCCTTTCATTTTCAAAGATGATGCGCAGCTGGGGAAATGGAGATCTTCACTGAGAGTTACAGATAGAAAAAGGCTTCAACGCGTCCATAACGGGGAGCCAAACGAGCCACTGTGTTTAGGTTTTGGTTTGTTTATCTGTATGGGGAGCTGTCCGCTTCAGCACCCTGTCGATGATTTTTAAATGCCAGTAAGCGCCTTCTGAGGTCACATGTGCGCACTAAACAGAGCCATGCAGGCAGGGAAACAAAGCAGCTGCGCTCTCATTGGTTTGGTCACATCGGCGTCTGGTTTAAATCCGTCCTGCCATTGGCTGCTTTGTCCCTGATGTGGGCAGTGCAGTGATGTCTATAAGCTAAGATGTAAAGTCACAAAGCTCTAACCTACCTGCCACTATCTGCCATTTGTCATCAGGATCCCTATGTATGCTTGGCTGCTTCATTTCTGGAGACAAGTTACGCAATTGCTGGTGACTGATATGATATTCAGAATTTTTTATGTTTATCTTTTCATTTAAAAACAGTACTGTAAGTGCAAATGCGTTCACACTTTTCCAGGTTGATAATTTGAATCACCCTATAGACTACCTGAAGGTATTACATTTATAATAATGTAGTAGATAATGGATAATAACCTGTGTGAGATGTAGGTTATGAATAGCAACCCACATATTATATTCTCCTTGCATGCCTTACAGTCAATTAGGCTACGTTCAAACTGCAGGCAAAAGTTGCCCAAATCTGTTTTTTTGGGGGGGTCAAGTGACCAGGTCAGACTTCTTCAGAAGTAGTGTGAACACTCAAATCTTGCCCAGATCTGATTTTTTTCAAATCAGATTTAGACCACTTCCATATGTGGTCCTGAATCAGATCCAGGTCTGATTTTTTCAATGCGGCCGCAGTGTGAACAACCAAGGCGGATTTGATGCAACTTTTACGTCAATCTACATCGACATTTGTCACAATTATGCGCCTAAATTGAGTGTCCTACCGTAGGAGTCTTGAGGAGAGGCGCTGACAGAGATAATCAAAAGTTGCCCTCGACATCCAAAGGTTTTGAATAAACACACAACAAAAAATTATATCTGAGCAAAAAATCTGAATTAAGCATTAAGACTTGCGGTGTGAACATAGCCATAGACACAGACCTGTCTGCACACAGTTTCTGACGGAAGGATGCCAGTTGATGCACACAGTGTTGGTTGGATAATGTGTTGTTTACCTGCTTGGCTCCTGCTGTGTTGAGAGGTGAGATGCAGATAAGGCTGTGCATGTGTTTGCCTGGTTTGCTCTTTTTGCATTATTGAGGCAGATGATGCCTAATGATCCATTGATTGCAGTGTAAGGCTAATGGACTGAGGAACTGCAGGAGAGATCTATTGTTTGCTTTATTGTGTAATTATTTTATCTATTCCATTTATTCCTAGTTAGATTTATTTTCGCTCACATTAGTTTCACTCACTCGTTTAAAAGTAATGTATATCCCTCAAATTTAATGCATTATTGCGGATGCACTAACATCTCTAACCCCATATTTCATGATAAGACCAATTCAATCTTGCTATATGTGCCTCTGCTCTATTTGTACTGTAAACTGTGCTGTTAGGCTATATTTGATCTGCTGGTAGCTAAGCGTGTGATGTCTGACTAATAACAAATATCTTGGCTGAGTCAGATGTCTTGTTAAGATCTTGGCAAATGGATCTTCTTTCCTTTGAATATGTTTCCATGGCAACCTCTCACCTCTTGGCAAGCACCCTTCAGTCATTTTTCCTCATGGTATTCAATTTCTGCTAGCGCAGTAATGTTTCTCATGTTGCATTTAAAATTAAATCTATACAGTTTAGCTGTCAGATCAATGCTGATGGATTTCAAAATGATATGATTTGAATTTCATGGATCTATCTAACTTTTAAAAAAAATCTTTGAATGTTATGTAGTCTGATGTATTTCCTCATTAAAAACCTTTTTATTTCTTTACAAGGAAGGGGCATTGCAGAGTCCTTGAATCTGATTCTCTCAGCTCACAAAATAGCAAGTTATTTCAATCCTGAGTTAACAAATGCAGAAACACAGTCAAAGTGCATCGGACAAACATGACCCGTGGCCTGTTGACAACTACAAACACAAGAATTTATATCTGTTCAATCTCTTCTTGTTATAGTGTTGACATTTACGTGGAACTGTTGACAGCATTGTAGGATTATGCTTTAAAATTGGCCGTGGTGTCTGTCTGTCTGTCTGTCTGTCTGTCTGTCTGTGTTCCTATAATAAGGTTTCTGATAAGTTGGACTGGTAGATTGAAGTGTTAGGATGAGTCAGAGGCTCTCTGTGGTTTGCTGTAACACAGGGAGGAGTAACAAGATAGAGAGGAGCTCCAGATGTTAATGTTGTTTTCCACAGATGAATGCATTACACTGACTCGTGAAAAGACAAATAAATCCTGAAAAAATCTTTTTTGTTTGTTTTAATAAACCCAAAGTAAGCAAAGACAAAAGCAATAATAATCATGTATTCATGACTAAACTATACTAATGGGCAAATATTTGTTGTCATAATAACAAAGTAAGCATTATTTTAGAGTGCATAGCAACCAAAATATCAGTTGAAAACATTGTGATTGTACTGTTACACCTTTTGTGCAGAATATGGATGGATCTAATAGATGATTAAAGAACACATATGTATACTGTATACATATGTGTTCTTTAATCATCTATTAGATATATAATACATACATATGTAAATGTCAAATTAAGGCCATGGTAACAGTCCACACTGTTGGGTGACATGGCAGCATATGTGATTGCCATTTGACACGAGTCTGCTGCAGAAATCAATCTCTTCCACTGATATTTGAAAGTATAAGGCCAGATGTGTTTGTGTTCATAGCATGAGCCCAAACTCTTGATTAGTGTCACGTTTTAAAGTGGTGTGTGCTTTGGGACAAAGTGTGTTTTTGTTTACATGTGAGCCGCAGCTCACAGAGCTGAGGCCTATGCTACGAAGCAAGATTGGGCGTTAACGAGGTAACTTCAGGTTATGTTGGAGATTAGAGATCAACCGGTGTAAAAGCACCGCATACTGACCAATCAATACTTGATTGATAACGGCGTCACCGTTATTACAAGATCAGGTAGAGCTCGGTGCGCGAAGAGAGAGAGGTACGCTCAAAAAAGTTTAGAGACCGACAACAACGTTAACATTCCCTGATGGGTATTTTTATGAAATATATAGATTTTCAGCAGAGGGAATTACGTATAGGCTATTTATTGGCTTGTTGAGCCGTGTGTTGCCAATGCGCACATTTTATATATTTAATTTGCTCTGACTATCGCTTACCACTGCCAGGGATGCAACTGAAATAATAGGCTAAAGCAACGACAGTTTATGGAAAGCACAAGTGTAATTATGGTCAGTTATTGTGCCTGACTGATGGGGAAGTGATATTGATAAGCCTTGTGATTTACATATCTACAGCGTAGGCTATTTGTTTGCCAGCTTTCCTCCTGTTTTAGGAAGCAGTGACTGTATTGCGTTTTGCCTGTAAAACCGTGTCTGTGTTCTTCATATTTATGTAGAATTATAGTTTGCTCTTCTTATGTAAAATATGCGGCTCTGGTAGATGTTTGCGATTGGTCGTGCTGTGCAAACACCACCTCTTTTATGTGAACGCGCGCGCCGCTGGATTGGGAAAACATGGGTTAGGTGAAGCCGGGTAACTGAAAGAAATCCAGGGCATGTTGATTCGTAGTATAGGCCTCAGATCTGGCCATTAACCTTCAACCCTGTGGACGCAAATTGTGTCAAAATAGTTTTTCATAAAAAAGTATCCTGGATCATAGTAGGCTATGTGACACCTCTGACATGACAAATGACAGCGAACTGTCCTGAAAATATGAATATATGGCATGATTGGGTGAGACGTGTTGTGTCAATACCATAAACCTGGAATTAAAATGAAAGATGAGCAAAAATAACCCCAGGTTCAAGAGATTAAGATGAAGAGGAAACCAAAGGAGAGGATAATAACTTGGTATAGGGCGGTTTATAAATGATGCTGTAAAATTATCTACACATGCTATAATCCAGATTAGCAGGTTCCTAAAGGGCCTTGGATTAGCAATAAAAATGCCCTCTAATGTATCTTTTAATGAAGGCTGGCATCTGTCTCTCATGCATTTCCATCATATGGAATCAATGGTTTAGGCAGGAAATGGGGCCTGCTGGCATTCACTACAATTTGTTTGAGATAATGGTCAAAAGGGGACAGACTTAAAGATGTTAGCCCTCACCAAAGCATCATAATGCCCTGCACAAACACATTAGAAAACTCTTGAATAACCTCTGTCAGCTCTCTTGGTATTCACAGTTAAAAGCTCCTGCCCTTTCCTCTTTCCTCTGCCCTTTCTAAAGAAAGGCCCACACTAACTTTTGGCTGGTGCAGTCACCATAAGTGCTGCTTCTACTAAATATCTGAACACAGTTCTATTCATTTTGGTTATTTAATTAAAGGTTTATCAGATTTGTCTTAATCTAACATGTGTCTTTTGGTGTGGTAAAAAAGACTGTAGCACCCAAAGTTAACCCAGATAAACTCAGGGGACAACAAATGAACTCCTTATTGAAAGGCCTCAGTCAGTGAAGTAATGTAACTTCTTGCTGTGAGGCAGTAGTGACCGCTAACCACTGAGCCACTGTGTGGTCAAAATATCATCTTCTAAAATCCTGTAAAACACTGCTCTTTTGAGTTTTCCAGGTTTGACATATTACTTAGGGATGCCCACATCTGAGATATGCCCCCTAATCTGACATGATCACGAAAAGCTAACTTAATGTCTTGTTAATAACCCCTTAAAAGCCAAAGATTACTTGGCCCTCAGATTTAGATCTCGAAGCACGTTGCCGCTTGTTTTAAGTGGTTTGGAACGGCAGGGTTGGCAAAGGGTGGATGAGGGAGCCCAGAGACGGAGGTCGTTTGTGGAAGTTAAGAAGATTCATTCAGTTAGAAACAGACAGAGCACTGAGGGGCGAGGCAAAGAGAGGGAGAGAGGGAGAGTGAGAACCTGAGAAAAGTGAAGTCTGTCTTTGTTGAATTATTAATGGACCTCTCCACTATGTGGTCTCTTACACGGCACAGTATGCAGCAGCATTGTGAACCGTGAATCAGGCCTAAAATCCACCAAGGTCCAGAATTAGGAGGATATTCACTCTACCATGACTTACACACACACACACACACACACACACACACACACACACACACACACACACACACACACACACACACACACACACACACACACACACACTTCCTATAAAAAGGAAAGCTAAGGTTACAGTACCTTAAAAGCCCTCATATAAACTTTGTATTGATCTTAGCAAATGTGATGCAGCACTCAAGAAGGGTGGTGTGTGTGTGTGTGTGTGTGTGTGTGTGTGTGTGTGTGTGTGTGTGTGTGTGTGTGTGTGTGTGTGTGTGTGTGTGTGTGTGTGTGTGTGTGTGTGTGTGTGTGTGTGAGTGTGTGTGTGTGTGTGTGTGTATGTGTGTGTGTGTGTGTGTGTGTGAGAGAGAGAGATGTTTCTAAGAACCATAATTGTTTAACTTTTTGGTAAAATTGCTTATTCACTTTAGGTTGGAGTTAGGAGTTAGATGGGAAGATTGATACCACTCTCAGACATGGGAGTGGTATCAATCTTCTTGTCAAACTCTCCACTAGAAAGTGAATAAGAGTATTTCCCAAAATGTTAAACTTTTCCTATGACATTCTCTTCCGGTCTGGCACAGACTGGCCACTGAGTAGTGTTCTTTTTTATTTATTTTTTTTACAGTTTTTCTTGATTGCTTTGACGCAGCAGTCAACTCAAACTCCACATTTTTCAAAACAGTTAACACACAGGCCGAAACAGTGGCACTCATAGTCAAAATTACACATTTTGTTTGCGAAAGGCTCTAACTGTGCCAAAACATTTAAAATATGCAACAAAAGCAAATTTTGCCATCAAACAACACAACTTGCAAACAAGTGTATGAGCTCTTCCAATCAACCACAGTGGACAACAAATTACAAAATACAGCACCATTGCTTGTCATGTTTTGCTAGCTTGCATGTATGGTCAATACACCATGCAGTCCTTTTGTTCTGTATGGACAGTTTTCAACTTTACATAACTTAAACTTTTCTTTAAGTCTTTTAGTAGTGTCTATGTATAGTTACGTATAGTTACATAATGATTATTCTATTTTTGATCTATTGTGTTGCCTGTTGTACTTGAATAGATATAGAATTTGCACTGATGCTATCTTGCACTATAATACCATTGCACCTTCCTGTATTTTTTCCACACCGATCCTTTAAACATGCTACAACCAAACTTTACTGTGAGGGCACACTATTGATATCTTTATTTGTATTTATGTAGTATGTGTGCTTGGATGTCATATGTCATATGTCTGTGTACCTATGTGGATGTATGTTGTGTATAAGCTATTGGACACCTTAATTTCCTTCGGGATAAAAAAAAGTATATCTATCTATCTATCTATCTATCTATCTATCTATCTATCTATCTATCTATCTATCTCTATTGTAGCCTATTACTGTACGTAGCTTTCATGCCAGAGCCATTTGTTGTCAAATTTGCCTTCTTGCAAAAATTGGATCCAGAATCAGAAATGATTTGATGCAAATTATATTGATTTCATTGATTCTTATTTTCAAACTGTGGCTGAAAACTGAAATACTGTAAATATTACACAAAATACATGTAAACCAAAATGAAATATATTACAGTATAAGAAATTAAGAAATTAAAAATAAAATCTAGTACAGTAAAGTATAAACATCTATTACTGTAGAGTATAAGAGAAGGCCACTATTGATACTCAGTCTCTTCTGTCTTGACGATGGGGCCACATGGCCTAACCCTGCAGACTGATTGCTAATTGAAGAATTGTGTGAAGGAGTGTCAAACAGGTGCTTCATTGATTTCATACTGATGTAGGTAGTTTCTAATAGTTGGTTTCTGTTTGGTTACCATAGCTAAAACAACGGAGTTTGGACTGCTTGAATGACATCCCTGTTAACTGTTCTGAAAAAAGATGGGGGAAATGTGTCAATCCAATGAGAAAGGGTTAACACATTTGTAAGAGGTGTCTTCTTCTTTGCTGAGACAGTGATGATGAAAACAGAGTGGATCCCAGTTTCTTTAAGCAGGTCAAAGCAATCAAGAAAAACTGTATTGAGCTATATTTCTTTAACCAAGGGTTATAATGATGATGTAATGCTTTTTTTTAGTAGAGTAGAATGGAATAAGGCTCTCCAGTGTGCTACAGTTTAAAGTCCACCTTCAATGCTAAACTGAGGTGAGCCAAAAGGATCCACAGCATCTGCTGGGTCAAGGCTTAGCTCTTATCTTATCACATCAAGGTAGCAAACCTGAGGGATGTTTGGCGTCAGGGAAAGTGATATGTTTGATGAATAATGTCAGCACAACAGGCTAAAATGCACACCATCTACTTTGTGTGTGTGTGTGTGTGTGTGTGTGTGTGTGTGTGTGTGTGTGTGTGTGTGTGTGTGTGTGTGTGTGTGTGTGTGTGTGAAGGAGGCACTTGTTTGTCTGTTGGCTCCTCTCGCCAAAGCCTTAATGTAGTCCATTGTACCAGTCCCTTCCCGGAGGAAATAATAAGCGGATTTAAAAGACATTCAACTCCACCACAACAACACACTACAGGAGCTTTCTGTAGTTAATAAAGGAGCTACATTAGTGACCTTCTTGAGCTGTTATCTGTAACTCATTTGCAGTGGTGGAAGAAGTGGAGGAACAGCCTGCCTAAGGAACTGAGAGTTGCAGAGAGTATTGATATTTTTAAAGGCAAACTTAAAACCTACCTTTTTAGCTATGTCTTTTATTAAACAAGTTATGTGTACGTATGGTCTATTTTATTTGTAGTTTGTTTTATTTAGTTTTGTAATTCATTTTAATAGTTGTTTATTCTAGTTATGTATATATCTGTATTTTAGGTTTTAACAATTTACAGTTTATGTACTTATTAGCTATTGTTCAGAGCTTTTATTTTATTTATTTCTTTATTTATATATTTAAGGTTTTTTTTGGTGTCTTGCCTCTGGTGTTTCCTCACATATGATGGCGTTTCCCCAGTTGGTTCAGCTTGTTCCTGTTTTGAATGACATAATTTCTGTCAATTTAGGGGTGGTTGGGTAGGTGGGTGAATGGGGCCGGGAGGGGCAATTGTGTTATACTCACTGTACTCCATTGCACTGTGGTACTGCATGTGCACGCTGCAACTAAACATACAAGCAGAGCTGATGGCCTGGAGCACAGTAGGCCTTGGCCCTTGTCTGTTTTTGCTCTTGTGGTTTTAGAAAGGCAAACAGATTTCCCTACTCAGAAAATCCCCTCTTAACGGCTTCTAGGGGGATTTGTGTGGGCGAGGGGAAGGTGGATCCAACAGAGATAAGCCTGCAAGGTTAGAGGCCATTCTATCACGGCCCGGATCTGTGCCATTCCTCACGCCACTGTGGACAACACTCCCAGAGGTCAAGACTTTGATACTTCTGAAATGATTTATCGTCAGTCTGTCTTAAGGAGAGTTTGCATGCTTACATTTTTCTTGGATATTTCCAGCAGAGACAGATGGCAGTGTACAGTACAGTCACCCCAGCGAGGTCTGTTGTGTGGAATATAAATGAGCAGAGTTAGTTAGTAAATACTATATAGGCTAATATAATGCCTTTGCAAATAGATAGAAGAAGAAGACAAAGAATTGTCTCCATCCTCAATTTCTTAAGTGAATTATGATTAAATTGATCATATTAATGGTTTCACCTAAAGGTTCACCAAACCTAATTCAGGGTGTGGTCAAATATCATGTTCAGTCTATTCTAATCTATCATCTATTCAACACATTTGTTCTAATTAAATGGGACCTTTTTTAAGATATCAAGTTGTATTATTCCATATATAGTAATACTGTTAATACCTCCATGTAGCATCCTATGATTGCATATACCCATCAAACATTGCACCCAACTGTATGCTAATTTCTCTTCTTCTCCCTTCTCTTTCTCTCTGCCACAGATAAATGAATGTGAGGTAGGGGTGTTTAATTCAAAAACATCAGAGCAATTCCTCTTGAGGTGACTTTCTCTTTAAGAATTCATGAAGACTTTTCTGCTTTCTCTTTTAATTTTTTACAAGACATTTCCCCCAAGTGTTTCCCTTGTAAATCTCAATATGCCTCCACACACTGGCATCTCTCAGTGTAGCTCAGGCCTGGTACCTTTGTCTTGTAGCATACAATGCATTTGGTCTTTGAAGGTGAATATGTGCCAGCAGTGCAGTTTTGATCTATAATTTAATGTATAGAATTTGAGGACTCCCCATAGAAATATGAAGCAATTAAATCCAGTAATACTCAATTCCTCTCTAGCACCAAGGAAACGGATGTAGTGCACATAAGTAGCCTCTCCATGCTTCGAAGACAATGGTCACAGTTCTTTGCAATGGCAATGGTACACATAAAAATGGCTGCCGCTCTGCCAAAATTAGATTAGATTAGAATGCATTATATCAAAATGAAGTAGTTTGATGAGATGTTAGAGGTTATGCTAACAAATTATTTAAACACCCATAACATGTTAATCTGGAGACAGCCAAGACGTGAGTCTTGGCTGTCTCCAGATTAACATGTTATGGGTGTTTAAATAATTTGCCCAGCTGTGGCTCTGTTCCTGGACCACATGAAAATAAGGCTCCGTTGGTGGACAGATTCCAGTGATAATCACTTTTTGCCTGTGTGTTCTTGCTTTCTCATTCTCCAAATGTATTTTTCCCTCTCATCCTCTCTGATGTAAGCAAAGCCCCACATCTTCTGCTCCCCTTTGATTCCTGCAGCAACACACACACACACACACACACACACACACACACACACACACACACACACACACACACACACACACACATGCACACACACACACACACACACACACACACACACACGCACACAGACACACATGCACACACACACACGCACACAGACACACATGCACACACACACACACACACACACACACACAGGGGGACCAGCTACAGTTACATCACACACTCGCTCCAAACCACTCTGCTCTCCACTCTACTTTGCTTCACATCATTTCACTCCAAAAGCCAGCATGTCAACAGAGGGTGGGGGGTGGACGGCGCCATAATAATAATAATGCACATAGGAACCCAAGGCCCCCAGCGGGAGATTTTGTTTGTTACATGAGAACTTAGCATTCATTATTTAATTGGAGGACTCCGAATTACAGTGAGGGAGAGCCTTAGGAGAATGCAGATGACATTTTACATGTAGCCATTGTAACTGCTCGTTTGGCAGTCAGATGCTCATCTAGCTATAATGGAGAGAGTGAGAAAAGCAGTTCTGGAAATGGAAAAGGCTTCAGTCCCCTGATTCAGCCTTTAAGCTGCTTTAGAGGATTTCTGGGTATTTTCCCCTCCCTCCTTTTAAAACAGACAGCTGATATTGGCTCTGAACCAGAACAGGAGAGGGCTGAAGCTCTGAGCTTTCACTGCGCAGCTGCACACACAGGGCAGAGAAGGGCCAAGCTGCTTTGTCTTGGCTTTATAATTCACTTTTGAGAGACACGTGACAGCAGAGACTGCAGCCAGGAAGGTCCTGCTGCTCCCTGCTGGGGACAAGCTAAATATTTCACTCAGTCAGACCATGTTTTTCTTCAGCTGTCAATCCCAAAAATACCTGCTGTGACATCAACGACTAGAACAGAAGTGTAACATGCATGAAAGTTTAAGAGAGCAGAGTAACAGTTTTCTGCTTTGCTGAACTACTTTTGCATGGATTTTGATCAAGGTTCAAGGTTATGGTCACTGTAGAAATGTCAAGAGAATTCAGTGAGTTTGGCCTTTTGAGAGAGACTGGGTTCAGACCAGGCATAACCAGATAGCCTAGCTATCTAGCCTAACATATTTATCCATTTTCTATCGTGGTCAAGGTTGGGGTGCCAGAGCAGTTCAAGTGCAAGTTGATTTGAAAAGTATCCACTTGATGTTCACTTTGAAGGTAAAGGCTCAGGAACATTTAACAAAGTACTTTTACAAACCATAATTATCTTAATCATGATAGTTTAAACTGCAGTATTTCAATGCAGTATAGTCAAATAAACTGTACTTGACACTTGACAGTACTGTATTGTCACTGTATTTAGCTAATAGCATCCGGTAGTGGAAAACTGAGATTATCGCAGTTTTGTAGTTGCAATTCTGTCACAATCCACGAGGTGAAGCTATTTAGGCAAATATTATTTCGCCGGACATGTGCGAATAGTTACGGAGAAACTCGAGGCGAACCCCGGAAGCTCGGTGGTTACCTTGCTGGTGGTCACTGTCAGTCCGTTGTTAGAGCAATGTGTTGTTGCTGCTGTGGGTACGGCTTCGTTGGAACTGAAGTTTAGCTCAAACGGGACTTCAATATGTATTAAGACGGCGTTGCCGATGAAATAAATTAGGAATATTAAGGTATGCTATTTAGCTGTCACTCGGGAGGCTCTGCTTTTTCTCCCGTTGCTCGCATACAGTGTTAGCATGCTAACGTTAGCTGTGTTAGCTTCTGTTTGTGGCTAGTTAGCAAGTGAGATTTACCATCCAATGTGTCAGGCTAGCTAGCAAGCTGGTGTGTGTGTGTGTGTGTGTGTGTGTGTGTGTGTGTGTGTGTGTGTGTGTGTGTGTGTGTGTGTGTGTGTGTGTGTGTGTGTGTGTGTGTGTGTGTGTGTGTGTGTGTGTGTGTGTGTGTGTGTGTGTGTGTGTGTGTGTGTGTGTGTGTGTGTGTGTGTGTTCAGGGTTTCAGTCACGACCTTTACATGTATTATTGCAGCAGAGATGTGATGAAGGGCTCTAAGTTCAGTCACTTCTGACTAATGTTTTGAGGTGCTACAGTCTGTGGTCTGAACGCCTGGATGTGGTTGATAGTGATTGTCGGTAACTTGCATATCAGTAACTGCTGCATGTCAGTATTACCACGGTGGTTTGGACAGAGACCTCAGCTATTGAGATTGTCAAAAAAGGATAATTCTTTTCCACCCTAGAGTCAAGTAAATAGAAATAAATCTGTGATTAGTCAACAGACTATTAGCAGACATACTTGCAGTGTCACCACACTGCAATGAATAGCTCTCATGATGGGTGTGTTTCCTGGGACTAAAAAAGGAAGACACCACTCAGACCCATTCAGTTTGGGAGGAAGAAATCATTGTACAAACGTGTGACAATGTGTGGAAGCTGTAAATGTTTATACATTCAGTTGCCAGTTTACTGGGTACACCTAATGCAGTCTAATACAACATCCCTGTAATACATCCTTCCTTCATGGAGGTTGTAATGTTAAGTTTTTGTTGAAACTGTTTGAAAGAGGTATGGTCATTATGGAGGCTGTAGTTTGCGGTGCTGTTGAACTTTATGGCATTTTATTGTTTCTAACGGTTGATCTAAACTATATATATATATATATATATATATATATATATATATATATATATATATATATATATAGTTAAAACAAAACAATACCATAACCTTCACAAATTGAGTAGGCTACATTGGGTTTAGCTTTGCATATATAATAAACAAGCAAACTGGCAGCTGAGTATTTTTGTATTATTATGTTTTGATTCCAATATTAAACACATTTTGTGTGTGTTTGTGTCTTTTTCAGGTCTCAGCCTACATGCCAGCCTACTTATGTACTTCATCCTGAATGCTGGTCCAGGACGTACACACCACAGCATGTTATTGTGAGGAAAGAACATATTAGGTAGGTTGCCCCACCTTTTTCTCAATGTACATGTCTTTTGTTTCACAGTGCCGAATGAGTAACAAGGGCAAACGGAGCAAAGCAGCTAACCTCATGTCATTTGTTTATCTCATACAAAAGCTCAAAGAGTGGCATTTCTCAATTTGGCAGGAGGGTTTCTAAGAAGGCACTAAGCAGTAGACTATTACTAAACTGTCTATACCGGAGAACATTGGCCTGAAAAGTCATTTGCAACCTGTAATGTTATTGGCCCTTATATTCTTGATGTATTCAGTAGTGTCAACATTCTCACCCAGGGGTGGTTTTATTTTTGGTTCTCACTGTTTTCAGTAGGATTGACATTAGGTTGGCCATTAAGCTGTTTGGCAATTTGGAAATGTGACAGTGAAACATAAACTCAGGTAGCAAATCGAAACCCATTTCTTTCAGGAATAATTTTGGCTATTGTTTCATCTAATTTTCTTTGACCGTAGATGTCAGCCCTTGCTCTGACTTTGTGTGTGATGACTCTGCAACAGAGTGACCCTGCAAAGTGATCTGAGCAGGATGACACTGCTGGTTGTGTAGGTCAGAGAGAAGAGAAGAGAAGAAGAGAGATAAGGAGGGGAGAGATGGGGGACTAGTGGCTCTTGTGTTGTGCCCTCTGACTAGGAAGGGCATACAGCTGGATAACCAGCTGGTGTGGCTTTAATGGACCTCTCTTCCATTGACCACAGAAAAATCAATACGCCTTGTACTGGGCAAGGCGTATTATGCTATTAAGGACAACAGAAAAACTGTATGCTGCTGGTGATGCATGGTAAGCAACATTGTTTGCATTTGAATACACTTGTTAATAGACAGAGGCCCCTTTTGGTAGGCACTCATCATGCTTCCACAAATAGTAATATTTCTTGACATTTGTTTAATTATAAGTTTTCACAGACCGGGCATAATGAGGGGAAAGGGTTTCGTTGTAGAACTTAAGTTGTCCAAAAATGTCTGCTGGCATTGCTAGCATTTTCCAGCATTTTCCCTCAGCTTCTATGGTTAGAAAGTTCCACTCAAAGCTGTGGTAGGCACCGTTGGTACTGTTGGGCAAACATTCCATAATAATCCTTTTAGCAAATTGTAATTCAAGTGTTCTGAAAAACTAGACTCTGCACCTCCTCTAGGCTTTGTTTCCAGGCTTTAGATAAAACCATCACAGGTCGAGAGAGAGAGAGAGAGAGAGAGAGAGAGAGAGAGAGAGAGAGAGAGAGAGAGAGAGAGAGAGAGAGAGAGAGAGAGAGAGAGAGAGAGAGAGAGAGAGAGAGATCCTATTGGCTGTTCTGCACTTGCATTGCCCGTGCGACAGAGATGGGAGACGGAGAGCTGCACTCTACTTCATATTCTGACGTTTTTTTGCATTTTACCCACTGCAGCTTTAACTTCAAAACTTTATTCCAACACATGTAGCCCTACCTGTGTGCTTGTGCATGTGCTTTGAGTAATTCCCCATACATATATATTGTGTCCAATATTTCCCAACCTGCAAAAACGGAGACTGTTTTCCATTTTTTCCTGTCATTGTGACATACTACTCTAATTAACCCTGCAAAGTAAATGTATGAGGCAGCCAGATGAATCAGTTACTACCATTTCTTTTTTTTTTTTAGCTGACTTACAGATCCTGATACATCTAGTCTTTTTTTTAGTCATTTTGATGTGTGAAATCCTGCGACAGTGATTTCCTCCAGTGTCATGTCCAGCCTTGATCTTTTTGATGCAGAAAAATGTAAAAACAAATAAAGGCAGTTCAGTACGAATTTATTTAGTCTATTTTCCTTGGCGTTCCACTTCCGGGATTGCATGTTTTCCTCCCATCCCCGAATGCTATGTGGAGTAGCCAGACCAGTAGGCTCGCCGGCCGAAAGTTGCAAAGGTGGTTTTTCCTCTCACAGGCACTAGGGGAAGCGAGACGACCACCATTCAACTCGAAAAAAGTCATATAACCATTCCCATGACTCCGAAGCTGTTCAGTTAAGGTAAATTAAGCTTAAAAAAAACTGCATAGTTTCCCTTTTAATAGCCAGGAGCAGGAGATGCATCAAATATACTGACTCTGAATCAATTCCCATTGAATCACTGTGTGGCCTGAGCTAGACTCCTAATGTAGCTGGATCTCTGTTTTTCTGGCTGTCAGGAAGACATCTTTGCTGGTGTGGGGTTTCAGCTCTGCAGGCCAAAAACCTTTTGTCCCAGTTGGCGTTTCCATTTTGCAAGCAATTTCGATGACACCCGCTGACATGGAAAGTCTTTGGATGCAAGCAGAAACAAACAGCAGTGTGGGGCTTGGAAGGCCGCCTGGTTGGCTAGTAAGCTAAAGACTGAAAGCTTAGCTCTGCACCACCCATCTCACTGGAAATGTCTCATTTGATTACAGTGCTTAGCAAAAGGAAACAGTCCTTTGCTTCAGAGTATTAAATCAGAGTCTACCAGAACACTGCTCCAACAAATGCAATAAACACCTCTACCTAACAACTTAAGTCAAGCCTGTGGCTAAACAATGACTAAATAAAGAGTGACTGGTAAGGTGTAAAAGCATGTTAAACAGAATTCTTCAATGGATGGCTATTGTCTTTCAGTTGTGTCACTGGCTTTCATCCTGTGTTAGTGCTTCTGAGCAAATACGCATTCATTGTCACATTAAATCTGCTGCAATATAGTAACAGTAGAAATCTTTTGCGTTCCATTGTATTCAAGTGATGGAAAAAAAGTGATTATTTGGGCAGAGACAGATGGGTGTTTTGGATCTGACCTCTGGCAAATCTAACAGTAAATTGCAATATGAATTTTCTTTTTACACCAGATAAACTAAAATCGCAGATTATTAAGTATATATTTTTTTGTACTGCCAGGTTTAATTGGTGTACTTTGTCTCAGTGAAGCTTGCTAGCGGGAAGTAGGCCTAACCGGGTGTACAGATTATTATTATTATTATTATTATTATTATTATTATTGTTATTAGCCTGTATTCCTCACATGTTCCTCAGCTGCAGGATCAGTTTCCTAAAGGGATCAGGTCAGCCACTGATTTATCTTAAAGCTGCGGACAGAGTCTCTCGGGAAGGTCATGAACGTCCTTTTATGGCCTTGACATAAATACAAAGAAAGAAAGAAACTCCAATGACTCATGTCTTTTGTAATAACATCTGCATGGCTCAAAGGGCCCTGAGCCTGAACAGTTGGGTCCAAAGTTGACTCACCCTTGTTCATAAATTTTCTTTGCCCCCGCTAGTGGCGTGGTTGAAGGATGGTAATGTTAGTTGGTTTTCTGTCCAACACTTTGGTTTGAGCACTGTATGTACAGCTCCTGGCCAGATTGCCATAAATATGAAAAAATCTATATATTCAAGGCTCTCATGTGATGTTTCCTGATGATTTCGGTGACCCTGTGACCTTTTTAGTATAGCTGACCGCAGGACAAAATATTCCCATAGTTTAACCGGGCTTTTCTGAAAGGAAAAGCTTAAGGCTGTAAACTGCTTCTGTGATTTGTTTATTTCATGAAAGAAATGTCAATGTGTCATGATTTAACCTGCTCTTCGTACTGTATAGAATACCTTCAGAGACGCAGTACATTTGATAAACATTATATCCTACTTGTGCAGTTTGCATATCAGTACTGTAATGGTAAAAAAAAAAATCCACTTTTCACTTTGAGTCTTGGATATTATTCCTTTTATTTTCTTATTAGCTGTTGTGATGCGTGTCCAAGTTTCAAGTGTCGTTGAAAATCTTGGGTCTCAGGCTCCCTCCAACAATGCTAATCAAATATGTATAAAAAGAAAATCACAAGTAAATAAACTAAATGAGAATCTAAGAAAAGAGACATAAAATAGTGCAAGTTAAAATATAGGAATAAAGTATAACATAATAAATGTAAAATAAGGTAATATAAATGTATGGAAGACAGTATTTGCAAATGAATAGGCTGAATGTAAACATTAATGTAGTAAATGTGTATATATGCATCCTTGTATCCTAGATTATCCTACAACTTCTCTTCTATGAGAATCTTCTCTTCCTCAATTTCCCTGCCTTCATATCAGTCTCTCTCAATCCCCCTCTTGTGCTCATGTTTCAAACATTTTTAGCTCTCACTTGTATATTTAACCCAACATACATTGTAGCATTAATATGGTGCGTATTTATTAGGGCTGGGACGATACGCTTGTGTCACCATTCGATTCTTTCACGATACACGGGCGCCAATTTGATTTGTGTTGCGATTTTCATTTATTGCGATTCTAGAAGTATTGCAATTCGATAGCATTGAGGATTGTGATTTTCTTTTCCTTCTTTAACAAAAACAAAAGTTGAATAATACACTTCTAGAGACAGTGTATCATGAGACATTTCCAAAAAAACAGTCAGTCTGACATTTATTTCATTTGTAAAGACGTACACAACATGGATTTTCTGCTTTCGGCCTGTTTTGCTGGAAACGGACAGAGGTGGAAAAAGTACTAAAATATTGTACTCAAGTAAAAGTACCAATACTTTGATGAAATATTACTCAAGTACAAGTGAAATTACCTATCTGAAAAATTACTCAAGTAAAAGTAATAAGTAGTTCATTTTAAAATGTACTTTAAGTAAAGTTACTTAGTTACATTAAATAAAACTGTAAAATGGGACGGGAGGGATCTCTCCCATGTAGTGAAAATAGGACAAGGGGTCATGAATCCAAAACTACTTTGTTTTTAATTTCCGTCGTTTTGGGTAGCAGAATTCAATGTTTCAGCTAGCATTTCTACTGAAACAGTCTCTGAACCATCGTCGCTCGCCTGATCCATCTCATTCTCCTACAGAAAGACTTGGCGCCTGGTAGCCAGCCTAGATACTGATCATTCATCGCTGTAGTGGTTCTGGGCGTGATTTCTTTTTTTTTCTTCCTTTTGGTTTTCGTCGAAGTTTTACACAACTAAACTACTCAATACAGTAACGTGAGTAAATGTATCTCGTTACTTTCCACCACTGGAAACGGATATGATGTAGTCGCCGTCAGCAGTACCATATAAACAGAAAATATTTAGGCCAATCATTGGTTAAAAAATAGACAGTAGCCCTACATTTAATCTTGCTTGAAATATTTCCTCTTCCCCTAGGGCAGGATGCAGTCTTCAAACCACCGACTGCGAGATATGGAGCAGCATCACCCGCTGCTGTCGGCAGGTGCAGATGTGGAGACAGGGAGCTTGGCCGCAGGGGTGATGGTTGGTGGTCCCCACGCTGGCCACACCGCAGGGAACCGCACAATGTGGTTCATTCAGGACAGCTGTGGGATGGTGTGTGCAGGCATGACCTGGTTCCTGGTGCTGTATGCTGAGTTCGTAGTGAACTTTGTCATGCTGCTGCCCGGCAAGAACTTCTGGTACTCGCTGCTGAACGGGGCCACCTTCAACTCCCTGGCCGTGCTTGCATTGGCGTCACATATGCGCACCATGTTGACGGACCCGGTAAGGATGTTAAGGAAAGTAAAAGTGGGTAAGGTTGAGGATGCAGATGGAGAGAGGGTGGGAGGGTTTGAAAGGAAGAGGAAACATAGTTGGTGAGTAAGACAAAGCTTATAATTAGGGCTGGGCGATATGGAGAAAATCAAATATCACGATATTTTTGACCAAATACCTCTATCGATACCGCAACAATATTGTAGTGTTGACTATTGGTGCTTTCACAAAATATTTACACAATGAGATTTTTGATAAATAATCATCAGTAATGTGGATATAATGACTAAGTGGGTAAAGGCAAATAATAGAAAAGTTACGACAGTCTGGTAAGTTCAGAAAATGACAGAACATTACTGTAATGCAGCCTTTAAAACCAGGAAAAGACAACAGTTATGCCATATTACAATATCCAAAATCTAAGACGATATCTAGTCTCATATCACAATATCGATATAATATCAATATATATTGCCCAGCTCTACTTATAATACTATAATATAAAAAGATACCCTCAATTTGGAGCTTAATTAGGAAGCATCGCCAGTGCCATCACTGATGTAATCTGGGACACTGAGCTGAGGGGCAGTGTGTGAGGAATGCTGGATGGGGGAAACTGTGTAGAGCATCCTAGTAAATTTAATTTGCTAATCTGAGAACAGTACTGTTTCTGTTGTTGTTGACCAAATGTTCTCAGACAATAAAAGGCCAAGAAACAAAGTCAGGAATTGAATGTTTGCATTTCCATCCCATCGGAACTAAAAAATACTTTATCTCCTCAAAGTTCAATTGACTTGATGTAGTTAGTTCCATTGACAGCTGCTTTTTAACTGGCAATATATCGATATTATATCGATATCGTAATATGAGACTAGATATTGACTTAGATTTTGGATATCGAATGGCTTAGTCTTTTCCTGGTTTTAAAAGCTGCATTAATTATTATATTATTAATTATTTGCCTTTAACCACTTTGGTCATTATATCCCCATTACTGATGATTATTTATCTAAAATATAATTGTGAAGATATTTTGTTAAAGCACCAATTGTCATTGTTGCACTATATAATATACTGTATATATCGACATCAAGGTATTTGGTCAAGAATATCTGCTGCATGTTGACTCATGTTTACTCAGAGAAACTGGATGCCTGATGACAGCTTCACAACAGCACAACCTTAACAATTGCGCCTTTAACTGCAATCCAAAGTAGCACACCAAAGTTTGTGCAGCAGTGTGCCAAAAGGTTTTAAAGTGTAATTGTGCATTTGACTTTAAATGGTACACCCGATTGGTTACACCCGATTGTGATTCAATCAGGTAATGGCTATATTGGAAGCTCCCAGGCCAAAGATTACTTACTTGTTGAAATGTACCAAACCCTTCATTATGTCGTGCTGAAGAAATATCCAGCAGAGTCAGTGTTTCCTGCTAATTCAGTTAAACATCCAATCTTACTTCTCACTTAACTCCCAAAGATGAGACGAGTAATTTATTGTGTGTACAAGTAGTGGGTGTTTTCACAGGCCTAAAAACGTAAAAACAGTAGTTAAATTGCTGCATACGCACAAAGTTACACAGCTTGAATTCTCTGATCTATAATGGTATAATGCTTTTTTATTTGGACATTTGTAACTCTTTAGGGTGCAGTTCCTAAGGGCAACGCAACCAAGGAGTACATGGAGAGCTTACAGCTGAAGCCTGGCGAGGTCATCTACAAGTGTCCGAAGTGCTGCAGCATCAAGCCTGAGAGGGCACACCACTGCAGGTCGGTCTAATTGTTGTGGCCAATTTTACACAGAATTAAAGTGTGACATGCTTATTTACCCCATTGTGTAGCATCCAAGTTGTACTACTAATGTCTGTATTTGCACATTTTGTGTAAACGGCATTAGTTTAGCAGAGTGTGTCATCCTTAACATCTTCTCTCTCCTGCCTGCAGTATTTGTAAAAGATGTATCCGGAAGATGGATCACCACTGTCCCTGGGTCAATAACTGCGTGGGAGAAAAGAATCAGAGATTCTTTGTACTTTTCACTGTAAGTATTATTTCCACAGGGGTGTGGTAAGGATAGGAAATACGCAGTTAACCCTTGTGTTGACTTTGGGTCACATTGGCCCGTTTTTAAATTTTTGTTGAAAATGTGTAGAAGAAAAATTTAAAACGTTGGAAAAAGCAAAAACAAACTGTGAAAAAAGGCGTCAAAAACGTTTTTTTTTCAAGGTTGAAGGGAAGACAACACAAGGGTTAATGGATACGAGAATTCCTCTAAGTCGCTTAATGTTCGTTATAATAAATACATTCAAGTTCACATTTGTCTGGAATCCACACACCAGCTGAGGTTTACAGTGATGTAGTGCACAACAGACACTTGTTTAGTATCAACAACATCAGCGCTTTTTTATGGCTTTATATGCTGACTGGAACTTTTTGGTGACAGAAACATAAAGCTGTCATTTATGGCTGAGCAGTACAAGGTCACCTGTGAGATGAAATGTTTAGTCTGCGCTCCTCACAGATAGAGGTTTATAGTAAAAAAAACTAAAGCAGCACAGCACCACACAGTTTTTTTTTACCTGCAGGTCAAAATATTTTTTTATAAGTTTTATTACAACTGTGAAATGAGCTAGCCTACATTACCACAGTATCTGCATACCAACCTTGTGGGCGTAGAGTGGAATCTTTTTTTGCCTTCTCTTTTCTTTTTTTCTCATTACATCTCCTTCTCTCTTGTTCTTTCTGCAGATGTACATAGCTTTGATTTCTGCCCATGCCCTGGGCCTCAGTGGTATGCACTTCTTCACCTGTATTAAAGTCCAGTGGAACGGTAAGGCCTCTCTATGTTGCAGCATCGACTATGACATGTGTGTCAAAAATACAAAAACAGAATGTCAGAGAGATGAGTCGGAAATGCAGCTATTTATACAAGAAATTGAGACTGCTTATCGAGATGAAGAAAGAGCAAAGTGGAAAAGGGATTGTTATCATGTAAGAACAGCTGGAAATGAACTAGTAAATAAAGATAGTATTCATTCTTCGAGCCTCTTCTGCCCTCTACAAAATTATACTCTGACTTAGCAAGGAAATATTTCTCCGTGCTCCATATATTTTCCATGCTAACCAGTGTTTCAGGCCATCCTGAGTTACAAACCTTTTGTTTGGTGAATATTTAGTCTAGCTTGTTAGAATGAGGCAATAGTTTTGGGAGAGGATACATTAGAGTAACTGCATGTACATCCAGTCCTATATTAATATATGCTTTGTTAATTCAGTCTGTTTCATTTGACATCTCAGTTATTCAGTGCAAAAATAAAAACTCCACCTTTCTTCCTCTCCTCCTGTGACCAGAGTGCAGTGACTTCTCTCCAGGGGTGTCTGTACTGCTGCTGATCTTCCTCTGTCTCGAAGCAGTCCTCTTCCTCACCTTTACAGCTGTAATGTTTGGTACGCAGCTCCACTCCATCTGCAATGACGAGACGGTCAGTATCCACTGCACCCCACAAGCTTTGTTCCTCTCAACAAGTTGTGTGTGTGGCAGCGCGGGTCCCTGTAAGATGACAAGAGAACCTTAGTCTTGATAAATACCTTGGGCTCTTAATATGATATTAGTTACGTTTAATACCTTGTTTTTTCAGATGAGGAAATAAAGTATCAATATTATACCCTACGGTTTTCTCTCAGGTTTGTCCCAATGCTAAGATAGATAGATTGATTGATTGATTGATTGATAGATAGATATACACACACATATATATATATATATATATATATATATATATATATATATATATATATATATATATATATATATGCATGCATGCATACTTACATACATACAGTATTTATATTGTCACAGCCGGCAGTACACAAATAAAAAACACTGAACAAAGATGTAATGCAATTGTGTGTCTTAGCATGCTAATGAGCCAAAACAAACCGATAACTTAATGAGGGATCTTTTATGCATGTCTTGCAGGAGATTGAACGTCTTAAAAATGAGAAGCCCATGTGGGAGCGTCGCATGAGATGGGACGGAATGAGAGCTGTGTTTGGGGGTTCGCCCTCCCTGCAGTGGTGCAATCCATTCGCAGGCCTGCGTCTGCGGCGCCTGTTGCTGTTGACCCATGCTCGCCGCGGCGGGTCTGAGTTTTCTGTCTGAGAGCAGGGCAGACGGATGCAGCTCGCCAACACTTGACCGTCTCTGAAGCAAGATTTCTTGTATTGCCTCCTCGGCGGCGGCTCGGATGGAGCTCTGCTCCCTGAGGCTGTCCTTCATGTGTGGGTGACAGGGAGACCGGCTGCTCCAGTGGGACCCCAGTCAATCACAATCGCCACTAAAAGTTTTTATTCTCACTCTCACAGGCTGATTTAGACCCAGCTCCTTTGGTCTGCACGAGTGTGCTGAACAACTGGAATATTGTTTCTAACATCAGCAGACGTTTTGGTTTGTGTGTGTGTGTTTTTAGGTAAAGCATGCAGTATGTAAACTCAAGTGGGTCTTTTATTCCTTATAGGTGCTGTTTGAACTCAAATCATGCAACCTCAGTACACAACTACATCAGTTAGTTTATTTTGCTGCACACATGAGATTGAAGAATAGTGTTTGAATCGGCAACATATCTATCATCATCACTGGAGACAGACAAGTGGATCTAAATGGGGGAATGCTTGAAACTGTTCTGTTGGACCCAGACGGGAAGGGAATCACAGTCAAGGACATGCACTACTTACATGGCACTTGAGAGAGTAAGTCTGGATATGGAGCACAGTGGACATCAGAAGTAGAACTGTGCTGCCTTGATTTGCATGTATAGCAGCTCAATCAGTCAGCGTCTCAGCCAGGAAATAAGGCTTTCACTATCTTCAAATCAGTGAACAGGCTGCTGTGAACACAAGCCTCATTCATATTCAAGAGGACTGAGTGGTCTTGTGTTTCCTTCATTGGGCTGGAGTTGTTGATTCTCGAGGTTACTCGGGCCAGTGGAAATTATTTTTGTTTTTTAAATTACTGCTGAAGCTTCTTTACCTTTTCATCAGTGAAAACTCCTCAACATTTGACCATAATGACTTACTGGAGATTACTTCATTTAGATAAAAAAAATAAATCAGTTTTTAATTAGTTGTACGTACGTGTCCATAAATCTGCCATTCCACCACTTTTACATGCTGCTCCACGTCTCATTATCTCCAAACGATGATTGAGCCCCAGACCACTGATATATGTTTTCATAAAGAAGAGATTCAGTTTGAACAACTTTGACTGCTGAAAAGACAGAAAGTAATTAAGTGTTTTACTCATACAGTTTCTCTCTAATTTGGAAAACTGAAGGCTACTTCTGTGTATAGTAGGAATCCATATGCAAGAACACTTGGGGTAAGACTTCATAGCATTTAAACTCTGAAAAACAATGCTACAAACCCTTGAGACAGATCCCAGTTTCAGACATGATGCAACATTTTGAAAAGGAGAACATAAACACTAGCACAACCTCCTTTTGGCTCATTGTGAGCTCACGCTGATCTACCGAGCCAAGCCCTATTGTGCAGCCAGCCTGTAGAATTAAAAAGGAGCTGCTTTGCTGAAAGAGGCTGAGGTACCAGGCTCATTATACAAGCTTTAATACTGAACAAAGTCTGGGAGCTCAGCCGATGCTTGCGAGACCTTTCCTACTTTACTCCAGAAATGTCAGGCCTGTAACTTTAGTGGCAGGACAGTAGCAGCTACTTTTTCTAGTGTTATGAGAACAGTTATCCATGCTTTTTTCTTTTTATCATTCAGTTAAGTGAATTTATTCGCTTGAAAAATGTTATCATTATTGCCATATTTAAGAAAACGTTTTTCATTTTCATTTTTACTCTTCTTTATTAAAGAGCCTGTTTGCACTGGATGAATGTGGCTTTTTGAATCGAGAGTTCAGTTAATTTGCTGGCATTGTCAAAAAATAATGTCAAATCTAGATTCTCAAAGTCTGAGTTTTATGGCGTGTTGGACAATATACTGCTGTTTGCTGTCATCTGTGGTTGTCAGAAGGAACTCCACTGTTTACACTAAATGATATCTGATGCTCTATGGCTTTAATGTTTTTCAGAAACATGCTGTCATTAGAATGTAAAATGTATATTTTGGGACTAAGGGATACAGCACTGAAAGCTAACTCACATCAGGGGATTTTTATTAACGTTGGCCTCTCATTTTATTCTACTGGACTGCATAACCTCAGCAACACTTTTAAGACTGAATGTTGGGACAATATAACTTTCTTATTCATGTCATGCTTTCTCAACATTCAGTATGGTTCATTCAGCAAGTACTGTGTCCTAACATGCTCAGTGTACCTTTTTTTTTTTTATTTATGAGGTGCAAAATGAATATCTATAAAAATCCTATGCACATAAATGGAATATGGATTGTATAAGACGAAGAAAACAACAGGAAACGTCATACTGTTTAGTGTGGCAGATGCACAAATATGTTGCTCATAAAGCAACAGCTGTTAGTACAAATAGTTGCAGGTATTGGTGGCAAAATTACATTGAGAGCCAATAGGACTAGAGTCTAATAAACACAAAATGTCATTAGAATAGCAGAACTTGAGGTAACAGTGGCAGGACTAAAACACTGTTAAACTTGGTGTGGTATTTGTAGGAAGTGACAGGACATCGGAGCTAATTATGGATTGACAAATCTTTTTGTGTTGAACATGTATATTTGATGTTGACTGGTATAATTTGGGTAAGCTTGGTTGATGTATAAGTGTTTCACAATAGGAGGGTCCTGTTTAATGGCCAAACTCAAATGCTGGATTCTCAATTTGGGATTCTGTTACAGGGTATGTAGTTTTACATTCATGCTCACCAACAAAATCAATGAATTAAGATTTTAAAGTGTTAAACCTGTATAGTATTTTGTTCCACCTCCTGCTGTATGACTTAAGTTCCCATGTTGACTGTATGTTAATATTATTAGCATACAGTCAACATGGGGCGAGAATTGTTTGACTGTGCAAAATTGTGTTAACCAATACAACAATATTCTGTCAATGGTTTTTCCCACACTAGTTTGCAGTTAAAGGGGATTTGCGCAAGAAAATGTTAAACATTTTGTGATGTTTAGTAATGATTCTTAACAGGATGGATGTTTGATCTCAGAATTAGCATTGCCATTAACAGTTATGAAAGATATTTTCTCTCTCTCTCTCTCTCTCTCTCTCTGGGAGAATTGTTTCCTCAAGAACAAAAGTCCTTCCGCTTTATTAACAAAGTATAAAGGTTACTATTGACAATATATCAATGGAATGTTTTATTCGTTTTTTTTTTTTTTATTAATGTGTCATCGTATAATGTCTTTTATCTTTAATGTCATTCTTTTACATAATAAACTTGATTAAATTAAAGCTATACATTGTGTATGATGGACAATCAATCACAATTACTTTTGTCTACTCCTGGGTTATGTTTTTGGATAACATAGAAAGTGTTTTGGGTATCACACGGACATAACATGCTGCAGATTTGCTAGAACTAGTAAAAGTCGGGATAGATGGCAGTTTAGGGAGTGTGTCAGTTTGGACAACCTCTGCATGGATGTTAGTTTCACTTGAAATTGAGATACAATATGCAGTAACTGAAATGGGGGTACTGGGGAAAGGCGTTGCTGCAACATCAAAGTAAAAATAGATCCAGTAAAGACAAAGTAAAAGATTTTGTGACCCAAATATGATGCAGGTAAAGTTCCCACCCATCCTGTATAATAAAAGGAATAACTGAGGGATTCCTTGTGGAGGACTGTGTCCCCTGTAATGTCAACATACCTGCCTTCCTGTCCAAGAAAGAGCACAACTGTCTGTTTGCCAGAGGTCAGGGAGACGCAGTCTATCGCGAGTCCATGTTGAGCGACTCATTTGAAGTGTGAAGCAGCACAAGATATTCAATACAGTAATCCCTCTTTCAGACGAAGGTAGCACCAACCAATTTTACACTGTAGCCTGTTCCTTGGTTAACTACCAAAATGGATCCTAGAACCGACATTTCATAATATTTTAATAGTTGTATATCAATGGGTGGGTCTTTTACTTTTCATAATTTAAGTACACTTCACTGAAAATTCTTACATACTTTTCATGTGGACCACTAGGTGGCGCAATAATGTGTAAGGTTTTGAATGCAGGACTTTTAGTGGAGTATTTTGTGTGATAATAGTACTCTTACTTAAGTAAAGGATCTGAATGCTTCTTCCACCAATGGATATGGCTTACCTTGCCTGTGTAGGTGCCCTTCTAAGAAAATCAGTAACACAATACTGTACATATTTATTGTAAGTGTACAGTTATGGTCATTGGAAGTGGGTGGGATGCTGACAAAAGCTTCAATTTGCACAACGCTTTATACAGATTTGACCGTACCCTGACGATACACCCTTTTGTGTGTGGCAGTATTATGTTTTCTACTGGTGTGAAATTCGCTAATGAACTCAGAAAAGAATAATTAGTAACTCTCAGCCTGTCTCAGCGAAGTCAAAGACGGTTTAGGATCTTTGGCAAAGCATTTGATCAAATTGTGTCTGCTTCAGTTGGATTGGCAGATCCTGATTGGACTTAATTTCAAATTTGATCCTAAACCTAAAATTATTTGTTGTATAGTCAACGCTTATGAACGGTTATGCTTGTGTCGCCCTTATCCTATGGATGTAATATAAGACATTCATGGTGGCGCCCCTGGGATTGAAGAACTCTGGAATAATGATAATAAGGGTAGATTATTTCAAAATTCAAAAGTCTGTCAAAGTAAGAAATAATAGAGATAAATGTAGGAAAGAAGATACAGTGTTTGCTAGATTAAGATTAGGACATACAGGACTTAATGCTACTTTGTATTTAATACAAAAGACAGTGACAGATGAATGTGAGATTTGTAATTGTAGGGAAACTGTTGAACATGTACTGATAGTTTGTAGGAAGTTTATTGTAGAAAGGAAGAGATTGAAGGACGGTGGTAGATTTGGGAAGGGAGTGGAGCATTAAAGGACTGTTAGAGACAGGGGATAAACAAATACTGGTTTAAAGGGCTTTATTTAATTATTTAAATCGGGTTTAATATTCTGAATATAATATATTTTTTCCCCTTCCTTTTTAATGGTTTAAAGTCCTGGTATTACACACTCCGGTACAGTAGGTGGCGGCATGCACATTTAAACGTTAGTTTGTAGCCCGCCAATAAACTAAATAATAAGAAGGAGAAGAAGCGGCGCTTTTTGCCAAGGGGGTAAGCTTCTCCTCGGACCGCGAAGACCCTATGACGCCATGTTTATGCTACAAAGCCATCACCTCCCGTTAGCATTCCATTGACTGCCATTCATTTTGGCGCCACTTTGACAGCGAATAACTTTACATCTGAAACGTTTAAAGACTTTATTTGTCCATTGTTTATTTCTAAAGAAACACGACAATGTATAAAAGGCTCCATTACCTTGTACCTCACGTTATAGCTCCGTTACAGACGTTTTTGTAAAAATAGGCTAACAATTGTGTCATAACCACACGACTTACTGTCGCATAGTAGAGAAATTACCGTACAGCACAGGAGAAGCGTGCAGGCAGTTTCGTCTCACATTAGCTGTTTAAGTGTAATTATTAATGTTAACTAGCATTTTAGTGATCAATAATCTATGTTATCTCCCTACATATACCTACGCTCTCCGTCTCTGCAATATTCGGAATGATTGAGATTTCTCTTGGCACAGCTACCAGAAGACTTACAACTTTTAGACACGTTGCTCACGGCACATTTACGTCGTCTCTCTCAGTTGGAAGCTGCGCAGTAACGCTCGGCGCTCACCGGAAAAGTGCCTCTAATGGCCTTCACTGGTCTCCGTCCAGAGCAACGGGATCTATCTATGCTTTTTGTACTCACAGCAGCCGCCCTTTGCCCTACCTGCTTCCGTTGACAACAACATTAATGGTGGACAACATGGCGGCAAAGAAAATTGTAAACCGCTATCAAACTGAGGTTGTCGAATCTACTGTCAACCGCT
>CM042315.1:13923147-13938147 GCA_023566125.1 Zingel zingel
CTTTCTCTATGTTAAATAGGCCCATCTCTGAGGGAGTCTATCTGCTATTATTGGGAAGGATTAGAGGAAACCGTGAGGTCCCCCAATTATAAGCTTTACTAATACCCACAGTTAGAAGCTGTGCTAACCGCATTTAGAACCCATATAATTATATTGCTCACCATATCAAAGCACGGTATTTTGTTTAAAAACATTGATCGTTTTTTTAGGGCTCCAGGCCAGAATGTTTCAAGTACAATGTTATGGGAACCTTTCCTATTTTAAGCTAATAACTGGAGACCCTTTTTATTCTTTCGCCTAAATACCCTGTTCAACCTTTTTTACTTGTCTCTGTCTTATCTGCCAGTAAACATACAATGATCCAGAGGGCCAGGCTGGAGGCGGCCTACAAGGCTTTGGCTGCAGTTTCAGATGGGAGAACATTTGCTCAGCTGGAGGAAGAAGTGGAGGAAGAGGAGCAGGCAAGAAAAGAAGTTCTCTGCCTGCGCCTCTCTCCTAGTCCCGAGAATGGCACCGATCGAGACTCGGAGCAGGATGGGCTGTTTCAGAGAGACTCAGGCAGCCCCATGGAGGCTTCTCCAGCAGACCAACCACCACACAGAGACGCTGATCCTCAAACACAGGCAGGTTCGCTCTCAAAGACCCCCTCAGTGCTGAGGAACAGGTGTCTTTACACTGTGGCACGACTGGTGGTCGAGCCGGACAGCCAGGGGAGCTCGCAGTGCACAACGGCTTTACAGGAAGTGGAGACTGATGTCCGTACAGAAGAGCCACCACAGTCACTGGCTATACCCAGTAGAAAAGACTCGCAGAGCCCATTAACAGACAATGAGATTACCATACCTGTGCGGAAGTGCTCCAGACGAGCCAACAAAATTAGCAGCAGGTACACAATTTTTTTTTTTTATTTTTTTTTTTTAAACAGCTGTTTTTAGAAGTCACTTCTTACAAGGTCCATCCATCCATCTTCGTCCGCTTATCCGGTATCGGGTCGCGGGGGTAGCAGCTCCAGCAGGGGACCCCAAACTTCCCTTTCCCGAGCCACATTAACCAGCTCCGACTGGGGGATCCCGAGGCGTTCCCAGGCGAGGTTGGAGATATAATCCCTCCACCTAGTCCTGGGTCTTCCCCGAGGCCTCCTCCCAGTTGGACGTACTTCTTACAAGGTGATCAGAGAATACTTAGGGGATGCTCTGATCAATCAAATGTCAGCCAGAATACCATTACAGATATGTATTCTGTTATGGAGGGATTTGGTCTGTGGCCTCTACTTTCACACATTTTAAGAAATGGTCATTATACAAGAAAATAAATAATTTCTCAAAGTGTGTTTTAACTGTCCAAAAATTCTCCATCTCCATCACGTAGGCCTGTTCCTGTGTAGCCTCACAATAAGTCCAGGCGATGGTTTTGACCGTAGTGGTGCCATAAGATGCAGGCAGTAGCAGTAGTTTTAAGCTACTATCTATCACCTGAGGAATGGAGACCTGTCTGAGCACGCTACAAGCTAACAGAGTTGTTTTTTTTTAATAGCACACGGTGTAACGGAGCGCAACTACATGTCCTGATACAGAGCATTACTAAAGAACTAGTAGGATAAAGGAATTATTCCATATTTTGTAACAGCAGCTCAGAAATGTTTAAAAACAGGAATTAAGTCATCAGTATCAGATAGAGCTGGGCAATATATCGATATTATATCGATATCGTGATATGAGACTAGATATTGTCTTAGATTTTGGATATCGTAATATCGTGATGTGGCATACGTGTTGTACAGGCTGCATTACAGTAAAGTGATGTCATTTTCTGAACTTACCAGATTGTTGTCACTGTTCTATTATTTGCCTTTACCCACTTAGTCATTATATCCACATTACTGATGATTTTTTATCATCAGTAATGTGGATATATCTCATTGTGTAAATATTTTGTGAAAGCACCAATAGTCAACACTACAATATCGTTGTTGTATCGATATCGAGGTATTTGGTCAAAAATATCTTGATATTTGATTTTCTCTATATCGCCCAGCCCTAGTATCAGATCAGTGCGACTCTCACAACATATAGTAAATAATTTTTCAATGCGGACTCTGATGGTACACATCTTCATGAATGAAAATATTTTTTACACCTGGCCTTGTATAGCACATTTCGACATGAGTAGGCTGCTTGTGGTTCTCCATTGCTCAGTGAGTGTACAGCACTAAAACGGCTTGTTTTGTCACGCAGAGCCTCTACTTATCCGGCAGAGTTGTCAACAGAGAGTGACGAGGACCCCCCTGGCTCTGAGGAGAACGGGGAGATCTCTGCGGGAAAACGCCATAACCAGTCCAACAGTTCACTCAGCGGGTAAGTCCAAATGTACAGTATCACCCCACGTAGGGCTGCCATTTAGGTTATTGCCATGTTGTAATGTTTATCCGTGTTAGTGAGAACACAGGGCTGTAAGGATAGCGGTGACTGTCTGTCGTAAAAACAACTTGGGTCAGTTAGGAGTTTAAGGAATAGCATGGACCTCTACCGGCCACTAATGGGTCTTTTATTAGCCGTTAGCTTTTTACAGTGCTCAAGCAGTTTTCCTGCTTTTTGACCTCAAAAACCTAGGCTCAATTTGAAAACCAAAAGTTCCAGGGATTGTGAAACCAGAGGAATTAAACTAAACTGTGACGTATAATTCCCTTTTTGCACATTCTTGTTTGCGTTTCGCCCCACATTGGAAAAACTATAAAAAGTTTGCTCTTTTGCTTTTACAAAATTAATCTGAACTGGATGATCTAGTATTAAGAGGTTGTCCACTCCAAAGTTTATGGTTAAAGACGGCCTCCAGTTTACGCTGGGACCTGAGGACATCAAGTAGACATTGGTTAGCAGATGTGACAGGTATTTATTTTTTTTTTTTTTTAAACTCACTGTAAGGTTAATTTAACCCTTGTGTTGACTTCGGGTCACATTGGCCCGTTTTTTTGGACGTAGAAATAAGCGCTGAAAATGTGTAGAAGAAAAATTTAAAACGTTGGAAAAAGCGGGGGTTTTTTCAAGGTTAAAACGAAGACAACACAAGGGTTAAATTGGGGAGCTTGAAGCATCATTATTGTTGTTGTTTTAGTTAGCTAGTTGGTTGTGGTTCACATTTGATTCCACTATATGGAAGCTAGAAGGAAATGTAATACTCTTTACATCTCTAAAAGTACATATTTTTTTTCCCTGGACAATGCTTGACCTCTCATGCAGAAACTCCACCAAGTCCAAAGAGTCCTCATCAGACAGTAAGGAAGACCCACAGGAGTCACTGGCTGCCTGCAAAACCCCAGTGCAGAAACCTCGTAAACAACTGGCCAGCGAACCTCTCAGCAAGCAAGTCCAAATACAACATTCATCTGATGTTACAACGTTGGTTTGTGATTCAGTGACTGACATTTGATAAACTTTGATGTATTTATGCAGGGATCCAGATGTCGTCTGTATCGCAGATTCTTTGGACTCCTCACCCAATCTGTTCCCTCCTCACCCTGTCCCTCAAACGAGCTCCACTCCTCACAAGGACTCTGCTCAAGACAAAGGGCCTTCCAATTCCAAATGGTTTGTAAATATTACACCAGCAGCTTTCTTAGAATGGATTGGATGACCTGTTGTGAATTAATTCTAGCATAACACGCAACAATAAAAAGTATTTTAAAAGTTCACCGCAAGATAATTCAGTATGAATTTGGGTGTCTAAAAGTCACGCAAAAAGTTACACATTTTGACGACTTAACAATAAAACTTGTTTTACTGAAAAGAGATCAACTAATTTGAAAAATTCCATACAAACTTCACTACTAACACGCACCAAAATGTCATCCAGTATATTTAAATAACCGCGCTAAAATTATTATAGATGCAGCCTTATTTTTTTCGGCAGCTGTTAATCAATTACCGTCATGAATAAGGGTGCCAAGCATGAGAAGAAACTGTCCTTGTTCACAGGAAACTGCTGCTTAAAGAGGCTAAAGAAACGAAGGAAACCTGGAGCGACGAAGAGTCATATGTCACCTCCAGAAAGAAAACCGGTAATATTTTCTTCAAATATCTGCTTCTAATTAATCCTGTGTAAATCTAGTTGTGAAAATCTTGTTCATATGGTAATATATCTTTGTTTTTCCCAAAGGATCGCACAATGACAGCACCATTTCCAAGTCAGGCAACAAGAAGAGGGTAAGCATAACAAAACTTGCTTTTAACACTCAAAAGTCAAAAATTAAGTTACACATCTGTTGCGGTGCATTTATGTGCTGCTGAGAAGTCTTGAAAATCAGCGACATACACATGGTATATTGTAGGAATATCAAAACTGAAAGAAAATCTTTCAGCAAACTTATGTAGAAAGGATGACAGATTTGGCTGCTTCTTGTGTTCAAAACGTTAATTTGCCGGAGCCTGCAACTTTCAGATATCGGACTGTCCAGCAGCTGATGAAAGCACCACACAGGCAGACTTCTCAATACATCAGTCAAAAATAAAAAAGCTGAGTAACCTGATGTTCTGGTTGTGTTGCAGAAGTGGAGTGAGAGTGAGACAAAGAAGTTGAAAGAAGGGGTCAAAAAGTTTGGAGAAGGCAACTGGGGTAAGATAAAGGCATATTACTCCTTCGATGATCGAACGAATGTCAACCTAAAGGACAGGTGGAGAACATTGAAGAAGACAAACCAGGTCTGAGTGGACAAGTGATGGATGGACATTATACAATGGCCTGTTTTCCAAGTCCACAATTCTTTCCGAACGGCTTCTAAAAGCAAATGTATTTTATGGGTTATTCCTCTTGTTCAGCACAATCTTTCTCCTGTTTATCATGTTTCAAGATATTGTACAACTTAAGTTCATGCCATCTAGTTCAATAAATTGTCAGGGTTTAATTTGTAAGATTAGCTTAGTGTCTGACATGCATTTTCACTGCAGCCCTATTTACAATAGCAATCTTGCAAAGACAAAGATACAGACATCAAGGATTTTATTTGAAAGATGACATTTACAAAAGGAAAAAAATAAAAACACACAAAAGAACCTCCCTTCCTTTTATCCAGGTGATATCAGAAAGCTCGGTGACTAGGGAATCCTGAGATGGTATCTTAGCGGTATCCCAGGGTGAGTCAGAGAAGTCTTTGTTTCAGTTCCTAGACTGTGCATTGGAAATATGGGACAGGTGTAACATATTAAAGGGGCCCTTAGATCTAACCACTTCTGTGTTACAAGATGTTCTGGGTGTGAATTTCAGTGAATGTTACTGGGTATAAAAAAAGGAAGGAGCCTTTGACAGTCCAGCTGGTGATCATGTTTATGTTAATGTGTCTTCATTCCTAATGAACTCTCCTACGTCGGCCTGGTGGAACACTACAATGGACATGGGGTCCACTCGCCGACACTCCTGGGTAGACTTGGCTGCCACTCCGAAACCCTGAGAATTAAGACACAACTAGTTCAGAAATTCCCTTGGTGAACAAGGACAAATATCAAAATCAGTTTGCATTTAATATATAAAAGGTATGTGTAGATACATTCAATTCAGGAGTTCTGCATTGTTGTGAAGAAATGAAACAGACCAGCCCTTATGACATCGCAGTGCAGCGTATGCTGTTATGTGAAGCTTGTTAACCATCTCATGTGCATTACAGCACTGGTGGCCCCAGCAGAAATAAATTCAGCAAAAAAAAACTCCCCTTTTTCAAGAACTGTATTTTAAAAAAGATACTTTTGTAAAAAAAAAATCAAAATAACTAGAGATCTTAATAGCAAAGGGTTAAACAATGTTTTCCATCCTTGGTCAATGAACCATAAACAATGAGCATGCACCTGTTGAACGGTCAAAAAGACAATAACAGCTTGCAGGCGGTAGGCAATTAAGGTCATAGTTATAAGAAAATTAGGAAAGTAAAAGAGACCTTTCTACTGACTCTGAAAACCGCCAAAAGAGACACCCAGGGTCCCTGCTAATTTGCGTGAACATGCCGTAGGCAGGGTGCAAGGAGAAATGAGGACTAGAGGATGGGATACCCGACCCTGAGGGCCGGGCGGGTTCAGACAGACATTTAGAAATTATGTTCTGGTTTGGGTCGGGCTCGGTCACATCAGCATTTGTTGTAGAATGGTGCTGCGGCTCCTTTAAGAGGTGTGTGTGTGTGTGTGTGTGTGTGTGTGTGTGTGTGTGTGTGTGTGTGTGTGTGTGAAGGCATTTCCAAATGCCTTCCTACAGTTGCTTAATAAAAGCTTTCCACACAAACAAAACGGACATGTGTCATTAGTATGAGAAAAAAAAAAAGATTTTAACTGTCAGGCTCGGACATAAATATCTTAATGCCTGTCGGGCTCGGGTTTGGTTACTGCTCTGTCAGACGCGGGCTGGGCTCGGACAGAAAAATACGGCCCGATCTGCACACCAATGAGGACAGCAGATGTGGCCAGGGCAATACATTGCAATGTCCCTACTGTGAGACGCCAAAAGGTCCCGACACACCAACCCAATAATCGGCCATCGGACAGTCTGGCGAGGTCAGTGACTCGAGTATGTTCGGTGTGTTCCATGCCGTCGTCCGTTGGAGGAGCTATCAGCCTTCATTTTGGCCGACCTGACTTGCTGGGTTGGAGGGCGGGCAGTCGGACTCAATGACCAATTTGATTGGTGGAGTGCTAACCCGGAAATGACGAGTGGGATGAGCGTGACTAAGCCTCTCAAAATCTGAAATATTTGTCAATCTGAAGACAGAAACACGTTTCGGTGAACTATCTTCGTATCTGACGCGTTCGTCCAATCAGCTGCCGGTTTTCATTTTTTGGCCAACAATACAGATTAACGCCGTGTATTACGTCTCGCGCACGCGCAGAACGTACACTCAAGTCGGCGTCGCTTCGGTGTGTTCTGAGGCACTTTTTGGACCTCGGGGAGCCGACTGATCATTCCGACTGCCTTTTCTGCCGACAGTCGGCCGTCGAGTTGGTGTGTCAGGGGCTTAAGACAGCGCTACAGGGAGACGGGAAGCACAGCCGATCGTCCTCGCAGTGGCACACCACGTGTAACAACACCTGCAGAGGATCGGTACATCCGAATATCACACCTGTGGGCTGGTACAGGATGGCAACAACAACTGCAAGAACTGGCCAGTCTGGTGGAGTACATGAGGAGGAGATACACTGCAGTACTTAATGCAGCTGGTGGCCACACCAGATACTGAGGGCTACTTTTGATTTTGACCCCCCCCTTTGTTCAGGGACACATTATTCCATATCTGTTAGTCACATGTCTGTGAAAATTGTTCAGTTTGTCTTAGATGTTAAATCTTTTGTTCATACAAATGTTAAGTTTGCTTAAAATATTAAAGCAGTTGAAAGTGACAGGACGTTTCTTTAGTATATAAGCCATTAAAGGCAGGGTTGGTATTGTTGAAAAGCTAGCAGGATTCGAAAGTAGAATCTCCTCGGGGGCTACGTCTAACCCCTCCCCTCAGGGCTCCGACCCACATACAGACGCGCTTGAGCATTGCTGCTTCAGCGCAGAGGAAGGAGCACAATTTTACTTCACGTTACATTCACCGGTAAGCAAACGCCTAATCTCGTACAGACCGTTTAAAACAAACCGTGATGACGCGCATTGAGCTCAAGCTCGTACAAAAGAGGGGTAAGAGTACGTGCAGCGGGGCAAGGAGGCATTTCATTGGTTCTTTCGAAGCGGACCGCAAGGCCATAAGTTATTTATTGCCGTCGGTGTGTAAAGAATATTTTATACAATATACTTTAAAAAAAAAAGTGTATATTGGGAACAGTTACCAACCCTGCCTTTAACAGTGCACTGTAAGCGCTGTCCTCAAAAGTACGTGGGCAATTGAGCATCATAGTTAGAATACTCACCAGGGGCACATCCGTCATGGAGTAGACCACAACTCCCTGGTACTGCATGGTGTTCTCAGTGATTCTCCCAAGCCCAGACTTCAGCACATGGTTCCCGTAGAGGAAGGACTGCTCTGCTCCAGGTTTCACCCACACCTTGAACTAAAAGACATGACAGAAAGCTGCTTTTAAAAAGCTATTTAAACTATTAGCATTTGTTATTATTCCTACATGCATTAGTATACTTAACTTAATCTTATTGGCAGAGATAAAATGTTAGAACAATTTATCGAAACCGAAAATATAACTAACATTGCAATGCAAGGATGATATTATTGGTGCAAATGCAAAGCAGCATAGAGACAGCAGTAATATAACTTCATTTATATTAAGTTATCACATTGTCTTGCTTGCAGGATAATTAACAATCTTCATATTGACATACTCAAATATAAAAAAATCCAACTTATGACAGCTTTAAAAGATATCAATATAATTGATAATTAATTGCTGGATGAATTAACTCGAGAGACTGTGTACGCAGGTGCAAACGTCAGGAAGCCGTCTCATAAACCAGGATTAAAAAGGACAATTCCGGCGCAAAATGAACCTAGGGGTTAATAACACACCCGAGTCGACCGTTCTCTGGGACATGTTTTCATGCTAATCGAATGTGTCTCTAGCTTGAAACAAACTAGCGCAAACCGGTGATTAGCTTCTAACGAACGACAAACGCCGCGCAACCAGTAATCAGTGACATAGCTCAAACACTGCGTTCGTGGTTCCACTGGTCATGACTGTTTTCCAAGATGGCGCCCGCACCTAAACATGAACGCTACGGTCTTTATAATCTATCTTTTTAATAAACTGTACACTTAGAAAGTTCTCAATGCTTCGGTTTACATGTAGGGACCCTCATTATGCTACTGTTAAAATGTGGTGCTATTTTGAGCGTTGTTAAGGCCCTGACACACCAACCAGACGGGCCGACCGTCGGCAAAAAAGGCAGTCGGACTGATCAATCAGGCCCCCGAGGTCCAAAAAATGCCTCAGAACACACCGAAGAGACGCCGACTTGAGCATACGCTCTGCACGTGCACAACACGTAATACGTCTCCATAGCAGCAGGTGGCGCTGCTCTGTATTGTTTCCATTAACAGTCTGATTATTTCCCAGAAAATGAAAACCGGCAGCTGAAATGACGAACGCGTCACGCGGTTCTTTTTTCTCTGGAAATTCATGGCGGCTTGTTCAGAATTCGATCTCATATTGTACTAAAATAGTTCACCGTAACGTGTTTCTGAAAACATTTTAAGTGAGAACTAGGCCGTGCAGTTTCTGAATCTGTCTTCATTTCAGATTAACAAAAGGTCAGTTTAAAAGATTTGTCAGATTTTGAGCGGCTCATCTGCTCGCCATTTCCGGGTGAGTCCCGACTGCCCTGTCTCCGACTGAACATGTTGGGTCGGCCCAAATGAAGGCCGACGGCTCCTCGGCCGACGGCACGGGACACACCAAACAGACTCGGGTCACCGACCTCGCCAGACAGTCTGACGGCCGAATATCGGGCTGGTGTGTCTCCTCTCTTAGTGGTGTAGAAATAGCGATTTATCCTCTGCCCCGAATGCTAGCGTTAGAAGCTAATCACCGCTTTGCGCTAGCTTGTTTCAAGCTAGAGACACATTCGATTGAATGATGAAAACACATCCCAGAGAACGGTCGACTCGGTACACATACGTCATTAACCCCCATGTTCATTTTGCGCCGGAATTGTCCTTTAAGTTATCTGGTTGCTCAATAAAACCTGGATCAGCTCTTTTTACTTCAGTCAGTTAATGTTAAATATTTCTGGGTCTTAGTCGGCAAAGTTATATTATTTTGCTTAAACAATCCTGCCGCATGCGTCATGTCTATATTGTTTCTGTTTATAGTGTGTATATATTGTTTGTTTTGTATGAGTAAGCACATTGTGAGCAATGTATAATCCAAAGCAAAATTCCTTGTACGTGTCCTCATACCTGGCAAATAAAGCTGATTCTGATTTAAGCTGCTGTAGCGGGCTGGGTATTATATGAAACTAAAAGGCCTGAGGCATCCATGGGTCGACCATGTTATGCTAGCTTGTTGGGAAGGGGGCTAAATAACACTCCAAAGTTAGGCTAATCTTTGGCGAGGGAAAAACTAGCATGGCCATTTTCAAAGGGGTCCCTTGACCTCTCTCCTCAAGATACCTCAATGCAAACGGGTTCTACGGGTACCCACGAGTTCACCCTTTACAGGCATGCTCCCATGCAGCTTGGGGCAAAAACCATGAAGTTCTTTGCATACAGTACACATTTGTTTTCACATATTCTAAAATGGTGTATTGGAATATTTTTGCAAACTGATTGGTAAGATGAGACTCTTGTGGATTCAACGAGCCTAACTGTATTCATGTGTGATGATCACTGATGGGCAGTAACGCGTTAGAAGTAACGCGTTACTGTAATCCGATTACTTTTTTCAAGTAACGAGTAAAGTAAGGGATTACAATTGAAAAAAACAGTAATTAGATTACTGTTACTTCCCCATAAGCAGGCTGCATTACTTAACCGTGATTTTGTTTCGTGAGACTGTCTCGTTAGTGACAATGACGTATGAGCGCCGCGACGTCAGTGGTAAACACCGACATGTGTAGTGTTGAATAAGAGACAACATGGAGCCATAGACAGTATATAAGAAGAGCATGGAGCGGGGGAGAGAGCAGGACCACGCAGCATTTAATGCTTGGAAGTACCAACATTACTTTGAGTTTGACTCGGTTAAAGGTGACAAAAACATCAGCGTCTGCTGTACACTCTGCGTGGGAAGAAAACTTATCTACAGCGAAAAATTCCACCTCAAATCTGAGCAAGCCGGCACAGGAATGTGAAACTCACTGAAAAATCCCTGAACCCCCAGCTGACATGACCGCTGCGGCTACATCCAATTCCACCGGGCGAACCTCCGAGGGCCCCTCTCCTGCTAAACAGGTGGAAATAGACTTAAAGCGACAGGACTTAGTGCCGCTGAGCTGAAGAAGCTCGTCGCTGGCTATATTGTCGAGGACGTGCTGCCAATTTCCACTGTTTTATTCAGGTCGTGCATAGTTTTGAAAAGTAACTTAACTAGTAAAGTAACTAATTACTTTTGAAATTAAGTAATCAGTAAAGTAACGGGATTACTCTCTTGGAGAAGTAATCAGTAACTAATTACTATTTCCAAGTAACTTGACCAACACTGGTGATGTTAGTCCACATAGTAGCTATTTGATTTTAGTGCCAAACCAAAACACAAGGGTTTATTACAGGTTTATGAGTAGAAAACCTTGACACAGTGCTGAGCTGCTCAAAATAATTGTCAGGTTCCCAGCTTTCAGATGATGTATACCACTTACATGTGGCATCTACTGTGCACCTGCTATCACCCCCTACAGATCCTCTGTCCCTCCCAAAAAAAAGACACAAATGGGTCTATGTGGGTCTCAGAGATTTAACACAGTGCAAGTGATGGGCCATGTTTTATGTGGCACACAACAGAGTCATGATGCGTCAGTAAAGATCAGTATATACAGGTGGACAGTGGCATCTGTGGTAGAACACATACTCAGATATTTTACTTGTGTAAAAACAGTAATGCCACAGGTTTTAGGTGGCCTGTCTTTAGCCACTTCTGATCTGCACTCAAGAGTTCACACATATTTTCAGACTTCATTTGACATTAATGCAAACTTAAGCTTTAGGACGTGTCACTTTACAATATATTTGTAATGACTCATTGCATCTCTAACTCCATCCTCCATTGGTAGCAGCTAAGGAGAGACGAGGGGATGCAAATGATGAAAGCAAAGATACCAAGAATACAACTAAGCACCCATAGTCACCTTTGCATATGGCGCCAGGAAATCCAGAGCTGTGATGTGCAGGCGGAATTTAATGGTCTTTGTGAACTTTCCAAAACATGTCCCAACAGACACGAGCTTGTCCCGGGAAATGTTTGTGGCGAACTTAAGAATTTTTTCACTGTGGACAGAAAACGAGTATACATGAATTTCTTAATGATTAAGAAGCACTGACAGATGCCAGAACATGCATGTTAATTTATCATGGATTTACCTCATGTAGTACACACGGTCATTGTGTAGCCTAAAACAGTATGAACCATCAGGTCGGTCCACTAGCAGTTTTATGTTTTCACCGATGCTGTTGTGGGAGAAAAAGCATGGCTCACGAGGTTCTTACACACACACACGCAGGCTAGCAAGGATGCTAACGTTACCATTTTTGGTAACGTTATAACTTGTGTCTTAAATAGGCATGCAGCAATGTCTACGTCACTTACTATTTCGACAGCTTCTCAAACATTATTTTCGTCTCTTCGTCTGTTAGTGGCCTCATCTTGGATATTTAAAAGCAACGTTTATCAGCGAATAACGTTAGTTGTATCTCCTGTGCGAAACATGAAAACGTGGGTCAACACGGAAGCCGTCACACTTTACAGCGGAAGTCGGTTGACGCAATCAGGGAGCGTAGTTCCTGGTTGTGTTTTTTTTTTGTTGCATTCTTTAGCTTTCAGTCGATCTTAGGATTTTACTCCGGCAAACCGGTCGCCATCTGGTAAGTGTATTTACTTAAAATTATAATAACTATTGGTAATAGGGTTCTTATATAGCTGGTAAATAGTTAGGTGAGTATTCATTTGTTTTACATTTCGTTTTTGTTGAACATAGAAGTCACACCTTCGAAAACGGGCTCACTTAGCCTGGTTAGCTAGCTGTCAGTGGAAAAAAACACGAACCTGCTGCTTTTCGCGAGCTAGTTATGGTTAGCTTGTGAGCTAACGGTGTTAGCAGCTGATCAATGCTAACGCTGTTTGGCTGCAAGCAACGACCCCGCTCTAACGTTACTGAAGCAATTCAATTCAAATCTGGGACACAGGGATGCCATCGGTAACCACATGGAACTCATCCAGTTGTGATTTTAGCTCGGACTCGCCCTGTGAAGAGGAGAGACTTTGCCGCAGCGGTGCCAAATTAACGTTGCATAACGTCCAGCTGTTTGTAAATACAAATTGCGTTCTTGTAATCCAAGATTATAAGCAGAATAACTGATCATTTTAGGATTTCAACAGTCATTAAGAATATCTGCAATCACTCTTTGGCACCTGATAAAATAATTCACCTCCACGGAGTGCACAGTAACCGCTCAATGCAATGTGTAATGTCAGCCAGATGCAAATAAGGAAATCTACTTTGTCAGCGAGCTCTTTGCATTGGGCAGATCATTTGATCCTCCTGCCTGACAGCAATAATGGCTGAAATGAATGCCTGATCCTGTTTTTCAGATGCTGCCAAGTAAAGTTATAACATTACACAGCAAAACCACTATATTCACTGACCTGAGAAATATCTGATCCTGCTGGTGTTCAATCATACTTCAACTAAAAATACTAAAAAATAACTCCAATGCCTTTGTTCCTGATAAACTAAGAATTAAAGTTTTGGACAGCTTTAAAATTCAATTGTATCTTGTTCCTTCACAGTTTCACTCTCATCTTAACACATATATGTCATATATGACATATATGTATATCCTAAAAGCAATCGTTTCTTATGATGTAGGATATGTATGACCTGTTTAACATAAAATGTTAAGTAGTACCAGCATAGACATTTTCAGTCATTTTTTCAGATGATGCTTCAAATTTTCTTTTCTACGTTGTCTTGTCTGTCCAGTTAACAGAAGCCTGTCGATTGCTTAAGCTCCAGAGGGGTATTAATTAAAATGACACCTTATCATGGCTGTAGTGCTAATAATAACAGCATGATGAACACTGAAGCATATGTTAATCAGTAACCATGAAAGCCAAAGGTTATAATCAAATAATTTGTTGTTTACCACAAGTGAAACATCTTGATGACCTGGACGTGTTGTAATAGTAGGTTAGTGCTCAGGATCAGTACACGTTGACCCAATTTCTTCCATTTTGAGGTTTCACGTTATAACTTAAAAATAATAGCTTTTCATGTTGTACAACGTATTACTCTGTATGAGAAAGTCGGAATGTCTGTATGTGGTAAATGTGTGTAACAGCAATGTTGAAATGCAAATTATTTCATTTGAAAAGCTATATGTACGCCAATGTCCCTGCCTCTAGGTTTGACCTCATAATCTATGGGTCTTGCCAGAAGAGAAACCTGCTCAAGTGAAGGAAGTGGCCCGCTAGGCACAAAACTGCTACTAGGCTAAATCAAGTGGCTTCAACCCCATCACATGCATCTATTTTTCACTTCTTAATATTGCTATTAAGTGTTAAACAACAACTTTTATTCAGGAAAATTAGACCTGTGCCTAACAGAAGGTGTCCGCAAGTTGCTAATCCCAATCTATAGTTGCTTGACAGGAAAAAAACAGTGTAGACATTATAGATAACCTTGACAATAATGACTAATTTTGTCATAGTATTTCGGCATTCAGTGGGGAAAAAAAACGTAATTAGTATTTTTTTTTTTTTTTTTTAACTCCACCTTTCACTTGTTGACAGGAGCGTGCTGCCCTGTGTTGGGAGAACAATTCTTGCGCCAACGGTTTACCCCGGAGAAACCACTGGTCTGTGTCTGTCATCAGTTTCCGGCGTGTGTTTGTGACTCTGGTAACACTGAACAGGAAGACAGACGCAGTGAGACGTCTGCACTGAGAGAGGAAACTGCTGCGGCTTCTTCGTCAGCCTCAGAATGACTGAGTTCTGGGTTTGTTTCAGCTGCTGCATTGCAGAGCAGCCACAACCTGTGAGTATGAAATCAACTCAGAAGATATACAATATAAGTTAATAAACAGTATGCTCTCCTGGCCCATATATCTTCAGTTTTACTCCTGCTGGGAAAATAGTGAGTATTCACCATTGTCAGATAACGTTTCTTTAAGAACATTGTGGTTGTGTCATGCCTGAAATATATATCACATCCTCTTTTTGTTATGGATTAAATAAGAAAGTGGTACGGCCTCCAGCTAGCCACATCCCCCCCGTCTGACATGACATTTACTTGGATTCAATAAGGTTTATTCATGTGACAACCAGTTATTGTGCCTCATTGTAGTCGGCCAGTCTGTCTGCTAACGGATAA